>JARFXV010002475.1:0-32500 GCA_031761425.1 Cosmopolites sordidus
AGAGAGTTCGAAGCTCTCTACCAAACTAATAAGTAATAACCAAATAATATTAACCAAGTAATAGCTGCCAAATATGATAATTCTTATCATATCTTTTCGATCAGTGATTTAATAACTTTGTAATTTTTTATTAACTCTTGTTGCAAGGAATTTTCAAGGGTGACGCAATATTGCTTGTTCTTATCTCAGCCTGTCTTGAAGAGGTATTCCGTAAACTAGATTGGACACTAAATGGAATAAAGATCAATGCTGCCCAGTTATGTAATTCTAGAATAGCAGATATCGTTCTTTTGTCACAAGTCACAGGAATTAAATCATGTTCAATGAATTTTCTAGGGAAAAATTTGGATGTTTTGGATTACTACATATATCTTGCTCAGAAATCTTTTACTGGAAGGTGATTCCATCCGGGAGTTAATACAACGTGTTAGATGTGACGGCTTGTGTTCAGAGAATTATGGAGAGAAGGTGACCAGGCAGATGACCAGGATAGGAAGAAATGGAGAAAAAAAAATATATGACAGGACAATCAGTTAAAATAACGGCCATATGTAACCAGACGTTAGAAGCAATTCTTCTATTGGAACCTTCGGTGTGAAACACTAAACTTGAAGAGATTTACCGCGAAACACCAAATCAGTTTTTAAGTTTCTCGACGCGCGTTTCGCCAACCATGTTTGTATCATCAAGAGATAATAAAATCTGATATAGCGATTAAGTTAGTGGTAAATATTTTCGAGTTTAGACGTTAAATAGACAAAGGTTTAAAAAACATACACTTCGAGAAGTCAATTGCAAAAAAAAAAAGATTAACCTTTTTTCGGAAAAGGAATCTTGATTAGGGCATTTCTAAATAAATTTATTAAATAGCATGAAAAAATCTGCGTATATTTCTCATTACAATTCGGACTATACTATATTTGTACAAAATATTTGCAAGAATAAATTACTATGGAATAAGTTCTGGTAAATCTACATAATTTTTGGTTTTATGAAAGCTTTTTTTAATTCCCCTCTGCTGCCTATCATGATTTTCAATTTTCCATCCAAGTGTACGAATGTTTAGGTAACGCACTGTAATAATGAGAAAAAATCTTATAATTTTATAAGAAATTGAGTATTGATTTGTTAAATTATATTGAAAAAACATATTTTATGCCAATATTACAACTTTTAAAAATATTTAGTTCTAAATATTCATTCATTTTGTTTTAACGCCAACACTAGAACAAGAAAACTTCAGAATACGATACGTTTAATAACAAATTTATTGTATATTGAGAAATATCTAGAGCTACACAAAAGCAAAAACTTATTGGGAAGCGTTTTCGGTAGTATAGTGGACAAAAAAAGGGTTTAAACCACATTTGGAAGTTTCAGAATAACGTTGGGTTTAATAAGAACTGTTTATGAATTTTAGATGCATGCGTGAAAAAAATTCATTATTTATGTATATATACAGATATATTTTTGAAAATCTTGAAATTTAACACCCTATATTATATCTTTAGGTACTATGATCATAAATTTCTCAATTTTTCTCAATTTTAACAAAAATGTTTTACACTACCATGGGCAAGCTATTTAAAAAAAAATTGCCCATTTTGTCAAGATTTTAAAATGGTACAATTGGTACTTTTCTTTCCACAAAAAATATTATTGATTATTTTTTTTGCAAAAGGATCACATTTCAAAAAACTCATACCATAATAAAAAATACTTTTGTGAGCTCAAAAATGGACGTCACCACCGTAAGTGAGATGGACAAATGGACAGATGGTCTATAGCAGGTCAAGTTGAAGTTGGCCATAGTAAAGTGTGGAAGACTCTACTACAAGAACACTTTTATCCCTATTATTATCAACGGGTATGAGTGTTACAACCCGAAGTTTATCCTAGACGAGTTGAATTTTGTCAGTGGTTTTTATATCGGTACAATAGAAATGAAAATTTACCAAGTTTATTTTCGCTACCGACGAGGTCACATTTACAAGAAATTGAGTAAATAATTTCTACAACAATCATGTATGGGCAGCAAAAGGACCCATTTTCAGCATAAATTTTGAGTAAATGTTTGTTTCCGCCACATTTTAGACGAGAAGTTCACGAACATTTAAATAATGAATTTCCTATCAGATGGATAAGGCGCAATGGGCCCATTTTTTAGCTTGCACACTATAGATCTGTTGTTGGGTAAAATTGAAGCTAACTTCATGATCTAGGATACAACGGTGTTTAAAAGAACTGAACAACTGAACAAAATAACTGAAATAAATGTGAGTATCATATCATACAGTGCACTTTTGTTCTGGTCAGGCAGAGATCCATTCGATCAACAAATTGTTACTGAAGCCGTAAGTGCTGAATGTAACTGTGCTCAGCTCGATAGACTAAATATAGCTTTGATTTTAAAACGTCCACTATTGACACATGACATCATGTTGCCAGAATCACTTAAGAAAAAATCAAAGGATTAGGATGGATTCCTAATCCATGGTTTTCCCTTGATGCTGCATCATCTTTTCAGGCTCGTGGTAAACAATTTCCTACTGCTACAGCTGTCAAAACTGCACTCATTTTAAAAAGGCATAAAAAATTGTTACAAAGATGGGCGAAGATTGGGCTGCTTTAAATCTTAAATAGAATATAATTTTGTGTAGTATCAAAAAACGATATATATATATATATATATATATATATATATATATATATATATATATATATATATATATATATATATATATATATATATATATATATATGACAAAAATAACAAATACCAATGAAGATGATTCTCGATGTTTGCGATACCATTTATTTTCGTTATCAGCAATGCCTGGACCACAACAGTGGATAGTTTGGAAACTAGCGTTATTTTGGCTAAAATAAAGGCTCTTTCTTATTTATTTATTTTTATATATCTATATCGGCTATTTAAATATCTATAAAATAAAACAGCCAATGATAAATCTCTTGAAGAGATTCATATCAGAGTGGAGAACCGAAATCCAAGTTCGGGAGGGAACATTACAACTGCAGAAATTCAAATTAGAAGAGGTATTTTTCAAGGAGATTCGCTCAGTTCTCTTTGGTTCTGTATTGCCGTGAACCCACTCTCAAACCTACAGAACTCCGCCAAATATTGTTTTGGCTTGAAAAACAATGGTGAACTTATGCGGCTAAACCTTTTGCTTTACATGGACGATCTGAAATTATTTGCCTCGTCGAACTGTCACCTACAACAAATGTTAAAAATAGTTGAAGAATTTTCCAGTGATATACCAATGCAATTTGGACTGGAGAAGGGCCGCATATTAAACATCAATAGAGGAAAACTGGTGAATAATGCTTTTGAGGGATAAATTGAAAATTTTGGGCATTAACAATCACCTTTTTAGAATCATGCAGAAGGCAGTATTGCTTGGAACAGCTCGAACTATTCAATAGGAAACCAAGGACATCCATCGTCACCACTGAAACCGTGTGGCCTGAGAACTTTGAATATGCCCCATAAAGCTTAATCCTATATCTAAGATATCTGGGATAAATCAGTGTTCCTCTTAAAGGGAATAATATTAAAATAGTGTGATAGGTGATTATACATTTTTATGCAGTTATAGTATGTTCCCTGCGGTGTGAGTGTTAACTTATGTAATAGGTAATTACAATTTATGCTTCTCGTCTTATATATTGTTTTGGGGTTTACTACTTGTAAATAACTTCGGACTCTTGCAGAAAAACAGTATATCATTCCTAAAAAAATTGCCGTAAGGATCAACAAACTATTGCTTTAAAATTTTCCCCTGCACGATTCCTGGTCATTCATATTCAATATGCTGCCTAATGCTCTTTTTTTCCGTATGAAAAGCTTTTGCATTAAGCACAGCTGCTCCCAAAAAAGATTACTTCATATTTAATATGAATTTCAAAATTATCAAAATAAAAACTTTTTAAGGTAGCAACATCCAAGTATTTCCTCAATACAAGAAGACTGTAAACAGATTTGAAAATATTCTAGTTGGTAAAACCAGGATATATTGCACTCTAGGGATTACTCTCAAAAAATATACAGACCAAATAAGACCAAACGGTAAATCAAAAATGAATTACTTAGAATTTAATTAATTAACTATTATAATATTTAATAATAATCATAATAATATAGTATGCTTTTTAAGATGAAATTATTCGAATTTATAATATTGAAGATTTTTTTTGGTTTTTGAATAGTTTATAAACTATTATTCAAACCCGCAATAACAATGACAAACAGCGTAATAATATGTTTTAAGACTTACCTAATTGTTGTGTTTGTTGGAATGCTGTCGAGTTAGGAGAGGGTCGAACCGGAGGATTCCGACGACGCCGAAGAACAGGAAGGAATGGGCGCAACAGCGATCTGGAGCGCGCGACTGAAAAACTTTTGTTTCCGGAGGATGCGAGTGACGCGACACACCGGCAAGCTTTCGGGGGACCACGCGGAGTGGATAACGCGCACCGTTCGCCCCGATTTTATAGCATTTTCCCCACTGTTTAATTCGAGGGGGCCCGCGTTATCGCTGTTGGAATTGGTCACATTTGGACACCCACGTCTTATCGGTTGCTGCCGGCTCGGCCCCCCCGAATGGGGCTGCTGCTTGTCATTTCGCCGATTTGTACGCGGACACCGAACGATTAGGACAATCATTATTTTAATTTTTGTTTGTTTACCACCATGAAAATACAGAAAATTCACAAAAAAACAAAATGTATACAGGGTAGCGCAAAAGTCGGCATCCGATTTAATATAATTACTGCTGAAAATCATGAAGGTTAAAATCTAGCACTAGTTAGATTTTATGGTTTTATTCCTGATTGATATTATTTAATTAATTATATATACCACTTAAATTTTCAGTATGATTTTTGAAATTAATGGTATTATTTCTTTTTTTTTATATAAATCATTTCCTTTATTTCTCTTTTTTATATTGTTTTTCAAAATCTAAAATTTTAAATGTTGTTAAAATTAAAGTTGTGTTTATTATCTAGGGCATGTATTGAAAAGGCAGTTACGTCTGGTTCTAGGTTTCTAATGCTTTTTTATGTTCATTTATTATGTTTTTTTTTAATTATTGTGTAATTTGGCCAATATATGAGCTTGGGCAATTTAAACAATCGATTTTGTAAATTAAATTTGTTTGCCATTTTTGGTGTTTGTGGTTTTAATTTTGTAAATATTCGTTTATTGTTATTATTGGGTATTTCTGCTATGTTTATATTATATGATTTAAGAACTTTTTTTATTATATTATTTATTTCTGGTATGTACGGTAAAGGTATGTAATTTTCATTTTTAGGTTTATTGATTAGGTGTTATCTATTATTGTTATATATTCTATGTATTCTATTTTAATCACCAGTTCATAGATTTTTTTTGGATAGTTATTTTATATATATATTTTGGTCTATTTTTTGGATTAGTTAAAATAACAGCTTTATCAATTAAAGAATTAGTAACACTTTTTTATATTTATTTGGCGTATAAGATTTAAAATTGAGATATCTAGACCATATTGGTTTTGTATAACAGTTTGTTTTGATGCTCATACGTAATATTAATATCCAAAAAATGTATTGTATTATTTTTTCCTTTTTTGTGAGTAAATTTTGAATATATGGAATGTATTGAATTTGTTTAAGCTATATTTATATTTTTTTATTTTTACATCCAATGCCATTACATGTGAAAAATCCAAAATTGTTAGGTTATAATAAAAACCAAAAAAATAAAGGTAAAAAAGTTGTTAAATATATCAAAGTCAAAAATGTGTCATTTGAAAATTAGGAAAAAAATGTCATATTTAATTTAAAACGTTTGGGAAATTAATTGTTTAATTAGATATAGTCGTAGGTTTTTAGATACAAAATTGTATTTTCTCTTTTCGTCCAATCCATCTGTTCGGTAGAATCTCGTCAAGGTAAGCCATTATGTCATGATGATAATACGGAGGTGACCATCTTGTTGAAAATAAAAGTTCTCACCCTCAAAATTTTCCCAAATGTTAATTGAACAGCCATGATTCACTACTGTAAGTCACTATCACCGAACCATAAAATTTTTTCGACGTTTCGCCAAAATCTCATTTGGTATCCGCTTCGACTGAAGAATCCAACTCAATACTCTAACCACCAACTATTCAACTTATTCAACTATCTCCTTGCGTTAGACTCGAGCCCAGCTGACGATGGCTGTGAGGTCAGAAACCGGTCCTGGGAGATATTTCTCTCGACGCGATGGCAACGACTGATTTTAAACAAACAGATGTACGTGGAGTAAGGATCTATTGTATATATATATATATATATATATATATATATATATATATATATATATATATATATATATATATATATATATATATATATATATATATATATATATATATATATATATATATATATATATTACAGAAATCTTTCACCCTTTCTCCACCGTGCCACCGATCGCCTTCGCCAAACTGTCAACCATGCGACGTCACGTGTCTCTCGGGACTGGTTTCTAGCCTTTCAGCCGTCATCAGCCGAGCTCTAGACGAACGCAAGGAAAGCAGTTCTGAGAGACGATCGGGGCCAGACCAGATTAACTGGCCATTTTAATGACGGGTCGTGATCACACACAACTCACGCCATCATACGGCGAATGTTCGTAGCAGTCAGGACCGCTCGTAACATTCTGCCTGGAACCTCGGGTATAGTATCAGGTATGCCCACAAGGTAGGTGCCCACGAACTGGTTTCCTTGCGTTCGTCTAGAGCTCGGCTGATGACGGCTGTAAGGCTAGAAACCGGTCCCGAGAGACACGTGACGTCGCATGGTTGACAGTTCGGCGAAGGCGATCGGTGGCACCACGTGGAGAAAGGGTGAAAGATTTCTGTAATATTTCCCTCCACGGTTCCGTTACGCTACCTTGTGGGCATATATATATATATATATATATATATATATATATATATATATATATATATATATATATATATATATATATATATATATACATCACCATCAACCCGTATCAGTCCACTGCAGGATGAAGGCCTCTTCAGCATGCTTCCAACTCTCGCGGTCCTTAGCTCTCCTCTGCCATTTCGGCCCAATATACTTGATAATGTCATCAGTCCATCGTGTTTTCGGTCTTCTCCGTAGATGTTTGCGATTACGCGGTATCCAGTCCGCCTTGATCCATCTTTCGTTCCATCGCCTCGCTATTTCCCATTTCAATTGCTTTATTCTTCCAATGATGTCACTCACTTTTGTTTGTTTTCTGATCTATGTGCAGCTCTTTCTATCCCATCTAGTAATGTCAAGCATACATCTTGGCCTTACTGCTCCTCTGTGCTACTCGAAGTTTTTGAACTAACTGTGATGTGAGTGTCCAGGTCTCAGTTCCGTATGTCATAACGGACAGGACACACTGATCAAAAACTTTTCATTTCAGGCAAAGTGGTAGTTTGCTCTTAAACACTATGATGGGCCTGCCGAATGCCTGCCAGCCACATTTAACGCGTCGTTCCACCTCCCGGACGGTATCTCGTTCCATTGAAACCCTCTGCCCAAGATATATATATATATATAGTGATCCACAACTTTCAAATCCGTTCCTAAAATAGAAAACCTTTTATCCTCAGCAAATTTATTGAACATGGCCTGACTCTTCTTCTGGTTTATTTTCAAGCCAAATGGTTCCCCAACCCTTTGCAGCTCTTGTACGTGTCTTTGCAGCTCCTCTAGGTCTTGTGAAAGGAGAACGATCTCATCTCCGAATCTAAGATGATTTAAGTATGCACCATTAATCATTATTCCATCCTGTTCCCAATCCAGATTACGGAACACTTCTTCCAGGTAGACTGAGAAAAGAAGAGGCGATATTGCATCACCCTGCCGTACGCCCCGCTCTACATTTATTCTAACTTCAAGATCGTCAAGGTGGACTGTCACTGTAGCTTCATCATATATCGATCCTAGTAGATTGACATAGGCTTTTTCTACACCTTGATTAAGCAATGCATCCATTATGGCCCGCTTTGAGATTGAATCAAATGCTTTTTCATAATCGATAAAAGCCAAGCACAGTGGTATAGTGTATTCGTTGTGTCTTTCTATGATCTAGTGTAGGACCTGGATGTGATCCATTGTACTGAATCCACTTCTGAATCCTGCTTGCTCTTTTGGTTGTGCGTGATTAAGTTTTCTTAGTATTATTTTGGATCTTATCTTGGTGAAAACTTTGTACACCACTGATAGGAGGTACACCACTTATTGGATGGTAGTTCTTTAAATCTTTCCGTGCTCCTTTCTTATGTAAAAGAATCACTTCTGCATTTTTCCTTAAGCTGGGCAGTTCTTGTCGTTTGAAACGTTTTAAGTATAATTTTGCTAGTGTTTTATGTAAAGTCCGACCACCAGCTTTTAACATCTCCACAGTTATACTATCTTCTCCTGGGGCCTTGCCATGTTTCATCGAGTCTATAGCCTTTGTCACTTCCTCCACCAGGATATCCGGCATTAGTTCTTCAATGGGCATTGCTGTTCTTGCTTGATTCTGGTCCTCATATAACTTTGAATAAAATCTTCGGAAAACCTCTAACATTTCCGTCCGTTCCCTGCATATTGTACCATCCTCACGCGTTAAGGAAAACATTTGTGTCCTTTTCTTTCTTAACCTCTGGTTAGTTTTGTTAATTCCTCTGTTTTCTTCCAGAGTCATTTGCACAAGCTGCATGTTGAATCGGCGCGTTTCCTCTCGAATACGTTTTCTTATAGTGTTGGAAAGCTCAACGTACTCGACCCTGCTAAAGGACTGTCTGCATTCTTCATTGTATGATGTATGTGTGTATGTATGTATGTATATATGTATGTACGTACAATGATTTTATAATAGTATAAATCAGCAGAATTAATCAATTTACAATATGGATTAATGCTGTATCCACCCCATTCTCCAGATTTGATCACCTCCGAGTTCCCTTTCTTTCCAAACATAAAGAAATTGATGACTGGAAAGAAATTTAAATTATTTATTTTGCAAAGTTTAACACTTCGTACATTTTGGTATAAAAAAGGTCTTTGGGCGAAATGCATCGTGCTGAAAGGATTCCATTTAATTACTATCTGACCCTCGTATGTAGTTCATGAAAATTTTACAGAAAACGCTAACATGTCAATTTCACGACGTTCACAGCAGTTGGACATTGTCGAGACGACTATGTGACGTATTTTACGTAAGGACTTAACCTTAAAACAATATAAAGTTCAATTAACACAATAATTAAAGCTGTCCGACCATTGTCAACGTCGCTATTTTGTCAAATACACTAAAGAAAAACGATTTGCAAACAAAATTCTCTTTACCGATAACGCATACATAAACGAATTTATCGTGGGAAGATTCGAAATGAAACATGCTTATATTACCATTACCTTAAGATTATATTTCGAACAAATTAGGATCATATAATCTCAAGAAAATATTTTTCTTCTAAGTTTTTTCATTGTTTTATAATAAATGTAATTTAAAAACATATGCATTATATATTCCATTTTTTCTATTTTATTTTTCAAAATTTTAACTATTCTTAATAGAGTTAGTTTAATCAAATACGAGTCTCAAGAAATTGCCATATAAAATATTGATCTTAAAGAAAGAGATGTTTTTAGTTTAGTTTTAGAAGTAGACTTAAATATCTCCTGATGATAGAGACATGGTTAGCAAAACGCGCGTTGCGAAGCCTTCTCAAAACAAGTAATCTGGTGTTTAGTGGTAAATCTCATAGAGTTTAGTGTTTCACACCGAAAGTTTCAATGGAAAAAATGATGTAAAATAAAGAAGATGATGAATTTATCATTATAATTATATCGGTATGATAACAATGGTGTCATTATTGAGTCAGATGAACGAACAGTATTGATGTCAGATGTACGAACAGTATAAATGCACGACAACGTGTGCTGCTTAGTAGAAAATATGTAGAACTATAGAAAAATAAAACATAATTGATTTTTGGATTTGATTTTGATTGATATCAATTGGATTGATAATAAAAGGTATTTGGCAAAAGAAAAACCTCTCGCGGAAAGGATTAAAGTTGTTAAGATTACTACATAACAGACATAATAACCGAATCATGTAGACATTACAAACTGGAGCAGTGGTGGCTAGTGGGTTTTTAAAGTGGGAGAGTATAGAACAAAATAGTGCTGCTGACGATTTTTTTTTGCTTTCCCCATCCTCGTTTTTATTTTTCGTGCTATTGAAACCCTATACAGGAGATGAACTAGGAAAACATTACAATTTTATATTGTTACTAATTACAAGGACATTGGAAGATTGGTTGCTTGTTGCGCAGATAAAATAATGAATAAGTAGATATAGTTGAACCGCCAAGAGATTTTTTCCTATATCATAGACATTGTTTCAATATGTTTTATTTCTTTACCGAACGAGACAGAAGAATTAACAAATAATTAATTGTTCGTACCAGTATTTAAAAGTTTCTCTATAGAGTTCAGTGGTACTGTTTTGGTTGTCATTTGACCAGCATTGATGCTGTAAAGTCCAGTTTTATTGTAAAATAAGTTCTTCTAATAACTACTGTTATTGATTATTTTGTTATCGGTAAGTATTTGTAAAGATTCATAAAGTTTTATTTACTTCAATAATTCTAACCTAACTAAAGACATTTTATTACAAATGTCCTGCCGTGAATACTATCAATATCAAAAACTTCATACAATTCATAGCTTTTAACTACTCCTCGAATAAAATCAACATCTGAGGATTATCTGACACAATCGTTAACTCCTCCAAGGCCAGAGAAAAACTCAAGATGTCCATTTTTGTCAGACAGTTGAGATGATCTATTTTCTGCGATGTCTTGTGCCATCCGAGCCACGGTGTTTGCTAACAAACTGACAGGTTTAAATAAATGTACTCTTTCGGGGAACATTTGTTTGACTAGTGTGATTACGCATTCTTTGATTATTTCTCCATCGGTGAATGGTTTTACACCTTTTGCATCTTCCAGATCAACACGAAAGCTGGCACGAGTTCCAGCCTCTTGTTCAGTATTGACTTTCAAAACAAAGATTGCTGGGATTTTTCTGTCCGCAAACTTCCTGTATATTTTGAGTAATTGTGAAAATGTTTCGTTTCATAATGACTTTTAATGTTATTAAATTTCTTCGAGTACGGCTATGGTTTCATTGGAAATCAAACATAGCGCCTTATTACTGGACTCAATCATGAAATATTGAAAGTTCCATTGATCTTTGAATGTTCTGCATTCACTGTCTATATTTTTCTTCTTTTCCATACTAGTAAATCACACACAAAAACAACAAGTGAATAAAAATACTGTTACGTATGGACGTTGGCCGGTTCGAAGATATCTTTTAAACGGCATTTCTTATTACTTATTCCACAACAGACA
Organism: Cosmopolites sordidus; assembly: GCA_031761425.1. Taxonomy (NCBI): domain Eukaryota; kingdom Metazoa; phylum Arthropoda; class Insecta; order Coleoptera; family Curculionidae; genus Cosmopolites; species Cosmopolites sordidus. Next base: position 11,469 of record JARFXV010002475.1, read on the forward strand.
GTTTCACTTCCTTAATCGGATTTCCAATTTCGATCAAAAAAATCATCCGAAAACATGATTTTTTTGAGAAACGTTATCTGTTTGTTTTTTAATCCAGTTGACAAATACACCACGTTTTGAATGATGCAGTGGCTTTAGTTCTTATGTTATTTGAGCCTCAGATGACTTGAGCTGTAAATCCTTTCGTAAAATATGTCATGTTGTGGATTCACCGAGTACAAATTTTTGTGAAAGTCGACTAATGGAAATTTCTGGATCTTCAGCAACATTTTCACGTACCAGATCAATATGCTCTTGTGAGTGATCACTACGACTATATATTGCTCTCCTTTTATCTTCCACCGAACCAGTTTCTTGAAATTTTTTAATAATTCGCTTGATAGTGCTGTCAGATGGACAATTGTGTAAACCACAAATACCTCGTATTATCTAAAACTATTTTTAACTGAACGTCCATTTTCATAAAAAAATTAAACAATTTCAATGATTTGTTGTATTGTGTACGACTCCACTTTTATAAATATCATATATTACACTTCTGAACTGAGACTAGACCCATTCAAGAATTAAAAAACCGCTCAATTTGAAAGACCCGTTATTATTTATTGTAGTGAAAGAGAATTACTTTGCAGCAGACAAACTAAATGAGGATTGAATTATTCGGGCCTAAGATTTTTCTTATGACTTTTCTTTCCTTCTTTTCAATGTCCACGATGTCTCTCTTTCTATTCAAAATGAGCGTTTCTACCCCATATAGACATTCTGGTTTAATAACTGTGTTGTAATGTCTCAATTTTGTGTTTTTAGATAGGCATTTTTTGTTGTAAATATTTTGTGTAAGTCCCAATGCCGTTTCCATTTTTTGACATCTACCTTTATTGGCCGCTTTTTCCAACCCATTTTCCATGATTATTTCACCCAAATATTTGAACTGAAAGACTCGTCTGATGCTACCATATTTTGTTTTTAGTTTTAGTGTTCTCCTCCTTTATGAATATTAATTTAAGCTTTTACTGAAACTCTTTCACCATTATTACCGCCAAAACAACAGATTTTCTTCTGGAAAATTAACAGAATCCAGATTTACCTTCGACTAATCTTTTAAGATATCTAAATTAATGCATATTCATTCCGAGCTGTCATTAACAAAACTTCTAAAAATGCCAGCTTTAAACCTTTGCCAGAGTACTCTTTATTTTAAACGTTATTAAACATCGAAGATTTTTTTTGTAGAAATAACGTTCGTGCTATTTTAAAATTCAAATGAATACCTGTCTGCTTTTTTAATTATCCGAAGATTTTCGTGTTAAGGGAGAATGGCATCTTTGTAATCTCAAGCCAGATATAGGCTATACAGAAAGTCTCATTAAATAATAATTATTATACCAGTGCTTTGTAAAATAAATGTTGATTCTGTTTGATTTTGGCACTATTGGTTAGCTAGATACACATTGTCGTAGCTATCATATTGAAGGTTCTTCTATATACACATCTATGGGATTCTCAAAACGTTATCTTTAACGACTATCGGAGTATATTATCCTGAACGATCACCGGAGTATATTATCCTGAAGTGTTGGTCAAACTTGACAAAGAGTTGATTTATAAAATGCCCTTTTGCGAAGAATGACACGACAGTGCCTCCGTCCATTCGTTTGCCGTCGCAACGATGAAACTGGTTAATTTGCGCTACGAGTTTATACTACACCCACTCTATTCGCCGGACTTGATCGCCTGCGGTTTATTTCTTTTCCCAAACGTGCAGAAATTACTGACCGAAAAGAAATTCTCATCAAATGCAGAAATCATCGCCGTAACAACGAACTATTTTGCAGCATTAAAACAATAATGTAGTATTGATGGATTTTTTTTGAAAACATTGCTAATAGAGTTTAGTGTGGGGATTTGAAGAATCGATATTTTTAAAAAGTATTGCAAACTCTAACGAAAGAAACTATTATGCAATCAAACAAATATGTAATAATTTTGGGTAGTGATAATGGGTAGTAAACTATTATCCATATTATCCTAGTTGGGGGAAGTTTTATTATGTATATTTAACAGTGTATTTTTATTGAAATAAAAATAGTAATTTAAACAGTATATATATATATATATATATATATATATATATATATATATATATATATATATATATATATATATATATATATATATATATATATATATATATATATATATATATATATATATATATATATATATGTGTTTTATTTTTCTAATTATGATTTATATTGTTTTTATAAGCATTATATATATATATATATATATATATATATATATATATATATATATATATATATATATATATATATATATATATATTATAAGCTTTACTCCGAACTTTATGTTCTGAACATACACGTCCTTTTAGCGTGCAAATACTATACCGTACCGTAACTTTCTCGTAACACTGTACAAATAGTTTAATTATATTTAATAGAAATATTTTGTTTCTTATTTACATTTACATTATTATTTTTTAAAAAACTTACATTGATACTTTAGCACTTCGAACTTTAGCTGAATAGGACCGAATGCCATTTTTGAGAAAATCTGTGACTATAAAAATATCCACAGCAGGTATATTATCAGAATTAGCCTTTACGAACCTTTTGTCACACAATACTGAACTAAATTAGTAACAAACAATATTTTATCTTGCACTTAATCAACAATAATTTTGACGTATATACACAGGTAGAAACCGTTTACAGTACTGACGTGAAAAGACTTTACCGTTATGACGTCACAAACATGGCAGCCAATAGCGGCGCGAAATTTTTTTTTTAATTTTATAAATTTTAATTCATTCAGAATTCATTGTAACAAATTTTCAAAAAGTTTTTCGCATCGATTATCGATGTTATTTATGACAAAGTTTTAAAATAAAGTAAAAAAATCGATAATTATTTTTTATTCAAAAACCCAATTACACGAGTCGTACTTCTTGGAAGTTGTAAAAAACTAATAGGACGGTACGTTAAAAAACAAACCGATTTTGGAAAAAAACCAACAATATTTCGTTATAACATATCCGACTTTTCACTGTACTGCCGAATAACCACAGACAAAAGAAAAAAATTAAACGGAGTAGCTCCAGAAAAGTTTCACGCAACATGTCCACTCGCTCGTCTCCTTTACAACTTACTAATCAAGTTAAAGACAACTTCGGTACGTTTATTACCTCTATTGAATGTTTTTATTCGAACAACTTATGTTTTTGTTAAAATATATCTGGTTTCGTTTCTCTTTTACAGTCCTTGTTGAAGTATTTTCGTTTTATTTCTATTGGTACGCGATTGAGTAAAAAAAAAGGATAAATAAGCCATTTATTTACATAAAATGATTTCTTTTTTCCGGCTTTTAGAAAGGATCGTAAGCGCTAAGAGGGATATTGACTCGTTGAAGACATACATGGAAAGGGAGGTGACAGGATGCTCTTCGCCTTAAAAAGACATGAGTAAGATCTATTGCTTTTATTTTTGTTGTGTCTTTGAGGGTCATGATTATTATACTAATTAATATTAATAATTATTATTATTTAACAGTATAATGGCCTATAGAAAAAAATGCAAAAATCTTAGAAGTGACAGAATGGTGTGACACTGATAAAGTATGTAAAAGGCAATTTAAAATTGTATGTAAAACAATTGTTTCGATGCACAATACCTTTTTCAAACACAAAGTATTCTAAAATAACAGTGAGAAATGTAATTACTTTTTTTTTATTAATTATTGAATTATTAATTACAAATTTTTCTTTTATTAATTTCTAGGCTCTCTAAAAGATTTAACTTTTTGGATTTATTCTCATTATATAATATTATAAAATTAATGTATGCTTTTCTAATATTAAGTGCTTAGCATAATGAGAATTATTTTGTTGTTTAGTGTAACTTCTTTTATGATCGTTGAGCCTAGTAGGGAAAGATCTTCCTGTTTGTCTAACATAGACTTTTGGGCACGACCCGCCCTCAATTAAATAAATTTCTGATTTATGCAGTTTATTTGTTTGACTTTTATTGTTTTTAATGGTGTCCTAGACTATTATTTGTTTAAAAAGTAATATTTATATTGTTTGTTTTAGATAAATATCTCGACACTAATTTGGTCACTTTTCCCGTATATATAATTGTTTTGAACGCTGCATTTTTGATATTATTGACCGGATATATTAAATTAATGGCTTTATTAGATTTTTTTTTATTAATTATTTTATTTATAATGCCTGGATTGTATTAGTTTTATTTACTGCGATCTGTTTTGACATTTAATTAATGTTTGAAAAGCATACTTTCAATGATAATTTTATAATGTTACATAATGAGAATAAATCCAAAAAATTAAATTTTTTTGAGAGCCTAGAAACTAATAAAAGAAAAAATTTGGATATTTTGCTAAATGACCAGCTAGACTTGAATGGTTCACCGTTATTAAACTTATATTGCCCTCCTAGACGCTGAAAAAAAAATGGATTTCCCCACTATCATGTTTTATGATATTATTAGGCCTATGGACACTTTAGGCTGTAATTACTTTTCTCATTGTTAGTTTAGTATAGTTTGTATTTGAAATAGGCACTGTGTGTCGAAAGAAATGTAATACATACAATTTTACATATAGTGGAAATTTTTAGACATTAATCTTTGCTTTTTTATTTTAAATGAATTTCCATCAAGTATCGACTACCTCAGTTAAATTTAAATAATATTATACTAATTTGCTTTCCATTTGAGCGAATTTTATAATTCTTGAATAAAATACAGATGGCATTGTGAATTTGCCTAGATCTGGTCTCATTTCAGAAGTATAATGTACGGCAATTATAAAAATGGTGTCGGACAAAATACAACAACGTGTTAAAATTGTTGAATTATTTTATGAAAATTGACGTTCAGTGAAAAATGTTTTTAGAAAATTACGTGATATTTACGGTTTGTACAATCGTCCATCTGAAAGCACTATCAATGGAATTGTTCAAAAATTTCAAGTTTTAATCAGTTTTTTTACAGTATATTGGAACCAGAGTCGCTTTGCATTTAATATTTCCATAACTTTGGAGAATAGAGATATTCTTAGCTTATTAGTTTGTAGGACATTATCTGGTGGTTTACCCTGTTTATAGATTAGAATAATCTCTGCAACATTCCATTGTGCTAGGAAGTATTTCAATCTCAGTATAGCATTAAATAGCATTAAATAGATAGGAACATAACTTACGGGGTAGTTCCTTTAAGATTCGTCCTGTTAGTAAATCGTACCCAACAACAATGAATAATCACACTTTTAATAATAATTTTAAAATGTTATATACTGAAAATAAATTAAAAAATTAAATCTCGCAGAGAACTTATAAATTAATAGCGCAAAAAAAATTTATCTCTTTCGTGAAATGACCATTATAGTCATTAAAAAAAATTGAATTCTCCACCATCATCATTGATGTTATTATTAAATTGATGGGCATTTTAGATTGTAACTCGTTTTCTTACCGTTAGTTTAATATACGAGGTGTAGCTATTAAATAACAAGACTAACGCTGCTATCGAAGAAGTGCGTATGCGCCAAACGCCAACGACCAACAGCTGTTGAGCGTGAAGCCTTCTCTTCCTAATGCAGTCTTTTTACTATTGTAAACAAATCCGTATAACCATAGTCTTCGTTCGCATTAGAGTTGGGGTTTTGGTTCGCCGGAAAAATGTTACACTTAAACAATTGAGCAACGAATTATTGTGAAATTTCACCTGAAACTTGGAAAAATCACTACTAAATCTTATAATTAAGTATGATTATAATTGAAAGAAGTGTATGGCAATGACTGATAATCACGTGTATGTGTTTTTGGGTGATTTAAGCGTTTTCAAGATGGCCGAGAAGACGTTGAAGGAGATCCACGTTCGGATAGCCCTTCCACGTCAAAAACGGATGACAATATCGAAAAAATCAGTAATCTGGTTCGATCTGACCGTGTTAATATGCAAAAAGTGTGTGCCAAAATGGTGCCCAAAACTCTCGCGTTTGAGCAACAAGAAGTTCGCAAAAATGTTTGTACTGACATTTTGAATACTAAGTAATGTCTGAATGATTGTGGCGTGTCCATATATTTTTATCCTTTATTTGGGTTGTTCGCCACTATCTAAATCTCAAAAAATATCAAAAATACCTGTTCTAATTTAAAGAAAGAATCACTGGATAAAAACAAAAAACCAAACGGAAACAAATTTCTCAGTGATTCTTTTTTGTAATAAATTTGCCTAACGAACGAAATTTTAAAGATATAGAAATGTTATAAAAAATTTTACAAACTTTTAACGTTAACGTTTCGGAGGGTACTCTCTCCCCGTTTTCAAAACTAAACTAAAAAATAAATTATATTAATTTGTAATATATAAAGAAACGACTGAAAGTAAATATATTTTTTGTGTATGTCAACGATACTTACATTAACAACAATAGATTTTCATGACAGTGACATACTATCAAAATATATATATATATATATATATATATATATATATATATATATATATATATATATATATATATATATATATATATATATATATATATATATATATATATATATATAGGTAATGTTTACTGTGTGATTGTTTATTGTACAGATTGTGTATTCAAATATTTAAATGTATTTAATTGTATTCTTTAGAATCGGGAACCATATTGAATTTAAATCTACTGAAGGCATAGCAATACAGTTATTTTTATTTAAATTAATTATAGCGGTTTCTTTTAATCTTCTGTATTTTGTTACCGATTCTTTTAATACCGTTTTTTGGTATTTTGTTGTATATTGTTTGGTTTAGTCTTTGTTAATAGAGATCTAAGAGTATTGTTTGTTTTAAATGTCGTTCTTATGTTGTATTTATTTCCTACTCTTTTAATTGTGTCAGAAATACCGCGGATATAAGGAATTGTGAGGTTAATTGTTTGAGAGTTATTATTATTGTTATTAATAACTTGTCTGTTTTGTCTAGTATCAAAATTTTTAAACGATTTATCTATAAATTTTTTTGAGTAATTTTTTTTATTAAAATGTCTTTATGTGATTTGTTTCTTTTTGTAGTGTATCACTGTTAAACGGTATTAAAAGAATCGGTAACAAAATGCAGAAGATTAGGAGAAACCACTATAATTAATTTAAATAAAAATAACTGTATTGCTATGCCTTGGGTAGATTTAAATTCAATATGGTTCCCGATTCTAAAGAATACAATTAAACACATTTAAATATTTGAATACACAATCAGAACAATAAAAAAATCACACAGTAAACATTACTTATATATATTTTTTGGTAGTATGTTACTGTCATGAAAATCTATTGTTGTCAATGTAAGTATCGTTGACAGACACAAAAAAATATATTTACTTTCACTCATTACTTTATATATTACAAACTAATATAATTTATTTTATAGCTTAGTTTTGAAAACGGGGGGAGAGTACCCTCCGAAACGTTAACGTTAAAAGTTTGTAAAATTTTTTATAACATTTTTATATCTTTAAAATTTTGTTCGTTAGGCAAATTTATTACAAAAAAGAATCACTGAGAAATCTGTCTCCGTTTGGTTTTTTGTTTTTACCCAGTGATTCTTTCTTTAAATAAGAACAGGTATTTGTGATATTTTTTGAGTTTTAGATAGTGGCGAAAAACCCAAATAAAGGAAAAAAATATTTTGAATGCTATTGAAAATGACCCAAATTTATTGGAAAGTATAATAACGTGACGAATCGTGGTTTTTTACTTATGATCCTAAAATAAAGCGCTAATCCATGCACTGGAAGATCCCAAATTTCAATGGCGGCTCGTGGGTTTTTAAAGTGGGAGGGCGTAGAAGAAAATAGTGCAGTTGAAGATTTTTTTATACTTTTCCCTTCCACCTTTTTACTTTTCGTGCTATTGAAACCCTATACATTAGGTGAACCAGGAAAACATTAAAATATTGTATTGTTACTAATTACAAGGACACTGGAGGATAGGTTGTTGCTTGTTGCGCAGATAAAGGAATAAATAAGTAGGTAGTTACCGTTTCCCGAAGAGTAAACAATTCAAACAGTTTATTGTAACTGCAAATCAACAGAGTTAATTCGAAAAAGTTCATGAGGAGTTCGAAAGGTGCAAGAAAATATCAAAGTTTTATGACAAAAAAAGTCATTGTATACATTTTTATCGGTGAATATCACCTCGCCGTTTCCTAGTTTTTAAAATGAATTTCCATTCGCCTATTTTTGTCAAAAATAAATTTTTCAACAACTTTTTCATTACAGTCCGGAATTAGTTCGACCATAGCACTCCCAATATTTAACATACCTAAAGCATTTAGTCTTTATTCCCTCATTGAATTTCTTAAATATGTTTTAATCAAGTTCAAAGTCGAAAAACACCTTTCGGCTTCGGCTGTGGTCATCGGTATAGTCACTAGTATTCTCAGTGCCTTAATGATTTCTTTAAAAACTGTATCCAATCCCATATTCAGAATAAAATTTAATGTCTTTAAATAGCCTTTAATGTCTTTATTTTGACGAATCTCGGGCCTTGAATAAAAAATTTCCAATTCGGTCTTCAAATCTTCTTTTTCTATCGTCGGAAAACTTTCATATATATAATTTACTGTCAAATTTTCGCGTAAAACTTGCCTATTTTTACATTCTTTTTGAACTTGAAATTCAACAACTTAAATTCAACACGAGTGTGGCACAACCGTTAGTTTTTGATTCAACTTTCTCCTCCAATCTTAAATTAGTCATTATTAACTGTTTTAAATCAGACACCTTCATGTTTGCAATTAAAAGTTGATTATTTTTATTTAAAAAGTACTACTCAGTGTGTACACACGTAGCAAAACCCAAAAAAAAGTATTCGCGGAGCGAACGAAATTAGCTACGCAAGACATATCAATCGCTCCGTACCCGCCAAATCAGCGTTTAAAACAAATTACTGATACGTTGGGTCGCAGGGAATCTACGTCCAAATCACATGTTTTAGAAAGCAGTTAAACCGCCGAATTCTGGCAACCAACAAAACATGTAACTCCAACAACAAGATAAGATGACGTGGGGTACGGTCGCTGGAGGCAAACATCCGACTAACGATGTAAAAATTGTGGCGAGAGGATGGAATTTTTATCCGCATTACTTGGTGTGATGGGTCGACAGACGTTCTTCTACATTTGGAGATTTTAATTTTTAATAATATCTTAAAATGAGTAAAACGAGAGAAACTGAACAGAACTAAAATATGGCATTTTGCTCTAAAAATTGTTTACTGTGATAAATGCTGGAGGGGCAGCGCCCCTACGCTCTCTCTCCCGAGCCGCCACTGCCAAATTCACTGAGAGCCAAAAAAGTTCGAATGAGCAAATCAAAATTCAAAGAAATGATGATTGTTTTTTCGATATTCATGGGATTGTGTACCTTCACTGGGTTCCTGAAAGTCAAACTATTAATCAACATTACTACCTTCACGTCCTTGCTGAACTCCGTGAAAGAATAAAGAAAAAAAGTCCCGAATTGTGGAAGGACAAGTTATCGGTTCTCCACCAAGACAATGCGCCGACTGATTCCGCATTGTCTGTCAAAAGAGTTCTATCTCAGTGTTAGATCACGCGCTTTTTTCGCCGGATCTTGTGCCGTGCGACTTCTATCTGTTTTCTAATGTGAAATCTACATTAAGAGGAACAATATTTGAGTCCGTTGAAGCTTATAGAAGAACACTTCTAGCACTGTTTCGAACAATGAAAGAATTGCATGGAGCGTTGTAGGGATAGAGGAGGGGTGTATTTTGAAGTTGATAATAAGTTAATATGTATGAAATCAAAACAAAATATTTTCCAGCGTCAGTCTCATTATTTAGTAGTCACATCTCGTAGTTTGTATTTGGCACAATGCGTCGAGACAATTATAACACGTACAAGTTTAAACATGGAGGAATTTTAGATATAAATCTTAATTTGTTTATTTAAAATTATCTTCAATAAAATTGTTGAGAGTTGAAAACTAAGTAAAAATAATATCAAGTCAACCAACAAACCAATCATTAAAAAAAATCGAAATTTCACGAAATATTCTGTTGAGAGAGCACGTACAAAAAGCAAAAATCAAAGAAATCCCTGAAAATATTCCCAATTGCAAACTGTCCACTCAATCGTCTCCTTTACAACTTATTAATCAAGTTAAAGAGAACTTCGACGCTTTTATTACCTCCATTGAATGTTTTTATGCGAGCAGTTTCTGTTTATATTGCGATATCTGCGGTTTCATTTTTATTTTTGTAATCCTTGTTGATGTATTTTCGTTTTGTTTGTATTTGGAATACGATTGAGCCGAGAAAAAAAGATAAATAAGCTTTAGATTTATATAAAATGATTTCTTCTATTCGGATTTTATAGGGGGTTGTAAACACTATGAATTATATTGATTCGTGAAAAACATGACGTTGACGTGGAGGCGATAGAATAATTTTTGTCTTAAACAGTTTGAATAAGACTAATTACTTGAGTGTTCACTCTTTTCTGAGAACATTATTTTCTTGTTTTTCTTCCAATAAAACTAATTATTGCTCTCTAATAGGCGATACTACTAGAACTGCGATCTTACGTTGCCATCTCGATTTTTTGGCTGATGTATGACTGATTCGGTCTTGTGGTCGATGTTGATGGATGTCTTGCGTCAATCCATGATTTTCGGCTTTTTAAGTTCTCGAAATATATCCATGTTTTGTCTCTAATCAAGATCCGATGCAAAAAAGTATTTACTTTATGCCGACAAAGTCGAGAAATATATACAGTGCTTTAATTTCAAACGTAGCCGCCCTCATTATTTCTCTTAGCTATGAAAATTAACTCTAGGCAAGAAACACATCAAGTTAGATATCACGGGGAAAGTTTAAAACCAATGTCATATGTTTCACCTCCTAACCTCCAGTCACCTCTACTTAAAAATGTTAAAACCAATTAAAAGGTATTAAAATCCTAATTAAACTGCGTTTATAACACTGAAATCGATAGAGAATAGAGGAAAATATAAATCTCGTAATAGAAGGAAAAATAAATTTAAAAAAATATTTAACGGAATTGCAACATTATGTTTACAATGTTTATGTTATTTTTTTTTACGCACACCATTTTAGTCCTTAAAAAATCAAATCGAAGAAGAAGAAAACCCACTATTGGATGAACAAAATGTATACTTTCAACATGACGTTGTACGACCACACTCCGCATTATATGTTTGACAATGATCAAAGGTTTTCTGACAAATAGATGGTCAGGAGAGGTCTCTTGGTCTCTGGCGTGTAATAATGTATCCAGGTTTCATCACCGGTGACGACTCGACGTAAAAAATCCTGCGGATTTCGCTTAAAGCGGTTCAAACACTGCTTTGATATTGTTAGTCGTACCCGCTGTGAGCAATCGCGGCACCCATCGAGCCGACACTTTCCTCACACCTATCTTATCATTTAAAACCTTGATTGCCATTCCGTACGAGACGACACCTACGGCCTCAGCTACACTTTCGTTCGGCGATCAGCGAGAATCATGTCATGGACCTTTGCGACAATTGCCTCGTTAACCACATCTGGCGGGCGTCCTGGCCATTCTTCATCGAAAACAGTTATACGACCACGCTTAAACTCTTAAAACGACCACGCTTAAAATCAATTAATATCTCATGGTTGTCATAGATGCTGAAGGGCCCCCATAGACATCATCCAACTTCATTATTATTTCTTCGCATATTTTTTTATCCAAAAATAAAAAACGAATTAGAGATCGATATTACTCTGTTTCCATATTATCGAGAAATACATCACACGAATGATACAACTGGCTGTCAAAAAAAAACTAACCTATGAATTTATCTGAAATTCAGCATGAGGTCGTTTAACAGTCTGCAGTACTGTCAATTTCACTCGTCAAAGCAATCTGTTATCGAACACCTATTGATCAACCCTCGTATTTGCTTTCTTCAATGTCATCGGTAGTGGTAACAGTTTTTGCCCGTCCCGAACGTTCATCGTCAACCACGCTGGTACCACCACGTTTAAATTCAGCTACCCAAAATTTCAGATGGTGCAGAGTCCCCGTCAACAGTATCCACCTTAGCCTTATTTGCGAAGCTGTCATCATGATCATTATCATCATCATCACCCTATTTATTCATCCAGATATCTCTGAATATAGGTCTCTTCCAGTTTTCTCCATCTTTGTCTGTCCTGTGCGGTTTTTTTCCATACCAGTCCTCATTGTCTCTCTATATCAGTCACCCATCTCATTTGTGGTCGTCCTCTGTTTATCCGACCTTCATATGGGCGCCAATTTTGGACGACATGATTCCACCTAATTTCATTTAAGTCTGGCACTGGTTCTACTATGTCTATAACTTTGTTTCTTTATCGTATCCACATATTTTTTTGGTGGTCTTGTAAAATTATATTCAGCATTCTTTGCTTCCTAGCTATATGTGTCTTCATCAGTTTATCAAGGTTGGACTTAGCGAAGGTCCAAGTCTTTGGTCCATGCGACAGCACAGGGAGTGTGCATGAGTTGAATATTTTTCTATTATTTTCGACTGAAATCTTCTTGTCCTTCAGGATGAAAGAGAGTCTGCCGAATGACGCCCAACCTATTCGAATTCTTCTTTTTATATCGGTTGTTTGGTTCTCTTTATTCACTTTAATTGATTAACCCATGTATATATATATATATATATATATATATATATATATATATATATATATATATATATATATATATATATATATATATATATATTCGTTCACCGGTTCCAGCTGACCGTCCACATTAACTTGCTACGTTGGTTATGACTTTTGTTTTCGTTAGGTTCATTTTGAGACCTTTGTTTGGCTGACACGTGGTAGAGCTCAACACAGCTCTACTTGTTATTTGATATTATTATGATATCGTCCGCAAATGTTTGGTGGTTTACACGTTTGCCATTTATATTAGTTTCCTTATCTTCCCAGTTTAGTTCTTTACAAATGTCTGTATCAGAGTTTTGTATCGGTAATCTATTCTGTATTTGAGAAGGGTCTTTTATGTTGTCCAGAACTCAATACTGTCAAAAGCTTTTTCGTAGTCCACAAATGCACAATAGAGGAAGGGATTATATTCGTTGGTCTTCTCTATCAATATTTTAAGAGTTAATAGGTGGTCCTTTGTGCTGTACCCTCGTCGGAATCAGGCTTGCTCAACTGGCTGGTAATCGTTAGACTTGTTGGTAAGTCTATTTGTTATTATTTTGGTGGGAAGTTTGTAGAGCTGTGACAATAGAAAAATTGGTCTAAAGTTTCTTATGTTATAAGCGTGGCCTTTCTTCAAAATTAGTATTGTCAGAGATATATCTCACTAGTCACTTGATATATCTTCTTCAGTCAAGCATTTATTAAGAAGGATTTTAATATATTTTATAATTTCTTACCCTCCTTCTTTAATCAGTTCAGGTATTATATTATTCTTTCCTGGGGCTTTGTTTCATTTGTCTTACTGCTTCGGATATTTCACCTTCGCTTATGTTTGACATTTCTTCTGAGTTCACATTTATTATTTTTTGGTTTAGTACCTTCTGGCATTGTTCCTTTGGCACGTTCTTCGTTTTATATAGTATACCATAAAACTATTCTACTACTTCGATCATGTTTTTTTTGTCTCTGACTATTGTTTCACTATCGTCTCTTACTCCAATGAAGTTATTCTTTCCTTACCGCTGCCTTAGGCTTTTTAGGTTTTTGTTGTCTCCATGATCTTTTCGACTTTTATTTCATGACGATTTTTTCAGGTCTTCCCTTATCTACGGTATCTCGACATATCCATCGCCTTGCTACTGAGTTGGTTTTTTAACTACTGCAATGCCTTCCTTAAGGATATTATATGTTTTATTTGGATTCAGTTCGTCAAAGTTATAGTTTGTTAGCTCGATCTCATCATAGGAATTTCCAAGTTGTTGTTGATATATCTTTAGGAATCCATCGATAGAAATCCTTTCTTTTTGGCGTTTACATTTAATTTAGCTTTTACCGAACGATGGTGTGGTATTTGTTTAGTGAGATATATTGAATGGTAAGTGTATTGTCTTTCAAATGAAAGAATTTAATGACTGGTGACTATTCGATTTTTTCGATCTTTACAGAACCACTAACATCGACTGACATAAACGACTGTTAAACAACAACTTAGCATATAATATGGCTGAAATGTTCAAAGTCATCTTTCAACGCATTCGCAATTAGATTACCAGAATATTTTTGACGAGTAACGCCATCTTCATATTGAGACAGGAAGCTGTTCAGACTACGTGATAAATACAATTATCATTTAGTCAAATTTGCGCCATCTCTGTGCCAGGCCAAGAACTGTTCAAACGAACCCCGTAGAGCAAATACATTTGCATGGAAACAGTGTAATATCGAGAATTAGATTCAATAATGTTTAGCGTATTTTCACGTACTAGTATGAGGTAAAATAATAAAAATAATCATAAACTCTATATGCATTGAAATTTAACCCTTTTAGTTCAGAACAATAAATTTAAATGTAATAAAACATATTTGGTAATTTTCTCTAATTCTGTTACCATTACGTCTGTTGAATATTTTGGATTAACCATACGTTACAATAAGCTTAAATGGAAGTTTATGAAGCAAAATATAGAGCAACTTCATTTATTTATCAATAACATCCGACAAATGTGGGGCTATTAAGTCTAACAAATTTAGTAATAAAAATCTGATGTCCTGAAAAAAATTGTGATAAACTAGAGCATAATAAATGACCGTAATTTCTTATTCTTACTGTAATAATCTTCTTTGTTATAACTTTTTTTTGAAAATTAATATAATCGCCGTCTAGTCGGCGATGAAGTATTGTTGATCGTTTGTTTTGTCAATAAGCAGAATAATTTCAAGATCTAATAAATAACTTATTGAAAAAAGAAACATGTAATGGGTGATTTTTTTAGTGTTAGCGAACTTTTGATAAAGATCACTGTCAAACGAACTGTGAGTTTGCTTGCAATTCTGAAAATCTGTGTCTCGATAGTCTGGAAAATAATATAACGTCTTCTAATATCAGAGCAACGCTTGCAAATTGTCGAACTTTCTCATCAAAATCGGTGTTCTATGTCTCAAGCTTATAGAGCACGTCGTAAATTTTGTATAGTATTAATTGTCTAACCGAGCACTGTATTCACCGAATTATCGACAAATTCCGAACGCATTTCACGCTGCTCGATACTAAAACAAAAACAAGAGAAAGAAATGCGCGTTCCGAAGAAAATATCGCCGATGATTCTGGCACTGTTGATCCACTTCCATATTTATTAATTCGTCGCCGATCGCAAGAAGCTCGGCTGTTAACCGACTACGTGAAAAATTTGATCTGTTAAAATTGTTCTATGTAGTCTTACAAATCGCTAAGGAACGTTTAACATCAATGCAATGCGTTGAAATTTATTATCAAAATCAGTGCTTTTTGCGCCAAACTTATAGAGCACTTCCTGAATTTTATATTGCACATAATGATTATAATCTAAGTTGAAGTTTTCTTCTATTTTAACAAAGTTTGTTAATACTGATACTAATACATGCATGGGTATGCCATACTCATGTGCATATGTATGCATAGTATACATACATACATGCCGTATGTCCTTGATTACACTGGGGAACAATTTGAAAAATAATTTCTGTTGAGTTCGATATTTAAGCTGTTTTATACGTAAATTGACATACTAATTCCAAAACTTTATTTAGTTTTTTTCTATCACGTCAAGTTTTTTCTCTACAGTTGTTGCGCATCCGACTAAGCTTGGCGAATCACAGAAGTCACTACTGCTCTCCTACCGGTGAACCTTCTTCGACCTAGGAGTGGGGGCGTGAGTGACGTTGCGTCATCCAAAACTAGTTCGGTTAGTTACGCATGAAATGCTAAAGTACGCGGGTCTGTGTCGCTCTGATATAGTGAAGTCAAAGGATACATACACAACTACAGATTTTCGTTATGTCTGTCTCTGGTACTTCTCGTCGTAAGTGCTTAAAGAGCCCTGATTCATTTTGTTATATATGTGGCAGTTTTACCATCCCCATTCAACGGGCTAATATTAGTACATTTGTCAGGCAAACCTATTTTACTTATTTTAAAGTGAAAATAGGTGACCAAGATAAATCATGGGCCCCTCATAAAGTGTGCAAGCAGTGTGTAGAGAGTTTACGAATGTAGATCAAGAGAACACGTAATAAACTTTTGTTTGGTATACCAATGGTTTGGCAAGAGCCCAAAGATCGCTTAAGTGATTGCTACTTTTGCATAGTGAAAACATCAGGATTCAACAAGAAAAACAAACATAAAATTGAGTATCCTAGTTTACCGTCAGCTATACGCCCTGTGCCTCATTCAGCTGAAATTTCAGTGCCAGTTTTTCAAGAATTACCTTCTTTAGAAATACAAGAATGTGAATCAAGTGAAGATCGAAGTGACTCCACCGACGAAGAATTCAAAGTTTCCAATGATTGTGTTCGTAAAGGATTCAATCAACATGAATTAAATGATTTAGCACGAGATTTGGGACTATCCAAAAAAGCATCGGAATTATTAGCATCAAGACTACACGAAAAAAATTTGCTTGACAAAGGAGCTAAAGTCACTTACTATCGATTCAGATAAAGTGAATTTAGGCAGTACTTCAGAAATAATGACGGATTTGTATATTGCCAGAACCTAGAAGGTTTAATGGAAGAATTGAATGGCGATTGTTTATAGATAGCTCAAAGCATAGCTTGAAGTGTGTTCTCCTACATAACGGAAATTTATACGGTTCAGTCCCAATAGATTATTCAGTTTCTTTGCGTGAAGAATATGGCGACATAAAAAAAGTCATTGACTTGTTGCAATATAATATGCACCAATGGATCATCTGTGTTGACCTTAAAATGGCCTGTTTCCTTCTTGGCCAGCAACGCGGGTATACCAAGCATACCTGTTTTTTGTGCATATGGGGCAGCAGAGCTCGTGAGAAGCATTGGGTGCAATCGAACTGGCCGCCAAGATCTGACCTAAAACCTGGTAATCCAAACATTTTAAATCAGCCACTTGTCGACAGAAAAAACATTGTATTTCCGCCTTTGCATATAAAACTAGGTCTCATGAAGCAACTTGTTAAGCCTTTGTCAATTGAAGGAGACTGTTTTAAGTATATCATTTCGGCATTCCCTAGCCTGTCATATGAAAAGATAAAGGCTGGCGTGTTTAATGGTCCACAGATTCGGCAATTCGTTAAAGATGAAAATTTCACTGAAACAATGGCCGAACTTGATAGGAATGCTTAATTGGCTTTCAAAAATATTGTTAAAGACTTTCTTGGAAATACACGCGCCCCGAATTACATCGAAATTGTTCAACAACTCTTGGAGGGCTTTAAAAAGCTTGGTTGCAACATGAGCATCAAACTGCATTTCTTACATAATCATCTTGCTAACTTCCCAGAAAATCTTGGTGCTATTAGTGATGAACAGGGCGAGCGATTCCACCAAGATCAAAAGGTTATGGAAGCGCGGTATCAAGGTAAATGGGATATCAGTATGATGGCTGACTACTGTTAGAGCATCAAACGAGAATGTCCACAAACTGAACACTCCAGGAAAAGCTATAAGAAGAAATTTTTACCATAATATCGTTTATTTACTTTTTGTATAAACAGAATTTAACTTTTAATAATATGTTAACCTCTGTATGAATAAAATATTCTAATCTATTTGGTCAGATCTCACCTTATTTCCTTTCGTATGTACACTTTTAAGGTAAAATGAGGGGTATGCTGTAGCTTAAGAACTTGACGTGATAGAGAAAAACTGTGAATATTTTTGAATTCAGAGCTGAAAAATTACTCAAAAACAAGTCACAGATCCAAGTCAACAAAATTGCTGTTCCCCAGTGTTATTAATATCTTTTGATTAAATTATCCAATTTAATATATTTTTTTTAATATAAACCTCAATCAGTATAGAAAAAGACTAAATCTATAGAATGTTCCACAAAATAACAGTATTCCTAATACCATCGAAAGAATCAGCAAAAATAAAACGTCTTATTGGAAAGTTTTCTTTATGAATTTTAATTAAACCGTTCAATTTTGGAAGAGTAGGATTCGTATTGACTATTTTACATTTATCTTCGCTTGACAAAATTGTGTTTAGGTTTTTTATTGTTGATCTTAACTTATTTTGAATTTTTGTGGTAGGGTCATTTTTTATTTTAACGAGGTCCTCATTCAGTTTTTCTATTGGAACCTTTGGTGTGAAATACTAAACTTGCAGAGATTTACCACTAAACACCAAATCACTTTTTCGAACTGCTCGACGCACGTTTCACTAATCATGTTAGCATCATCGGGAGATGATTTAATCTAATTCTAAAACTAAACTATGTTCTATTTATATCAAAACCGTACCTAATGAAGCGCGTAGAAATCATGAACCGTGAAGTTTACTAAGCCTTGCATTAATAATTGAATAAGTTGACTGAACGGAATAGGTTTTTTTTTATCTCGGTTTATGATTTTCTTACATTTTTCTATTTGAATGCTTTCATATGCATCCAAAGCCCTATTGTTATTAACAGTTTTAATTAGTTTTAAATTACTAATATCTATATTGTGGCCATGTTCGACTGCATGTTGGGCAACACAACATTTTTCATTTCTCCCATATCTAATGTGGGCAATATGTTCTTTATATCTTGTCAATATGGACCTTTTTTTGTATTGTTGCCCAATATACCTTCGATCACAGTCTTGACAGCTAATTTCGTAAATCCCCGACTTTTCATGTTGCTCTACTTTATCCTCAGGATTTCCCAGAACAAACAAAAACATTGACAAATGTTACAAATTTATCAATTCGTCGACGTTCGCAGGAAGTTGGCCTTTGTTATTCAACTACGTTGATATGGCAGCTATCTTATACTGCCAACGCAACAATCGATGGATTTAGGGGAGAATTCAATGAAAAACTTATTAGGAACGAACCTTTTAATTCTCCACTGGTTGTGTGGGATTTATGAACATAAAAAACATAATGCAAAGATGAGGAATTCGGCCCACTACACAACAGGTCACCAGTACAGTACAATACAGTGTAAAGCCTTCAAATGCGCACTATCCTTAACCAAAAAACTAGATTAAAAGAAAAGAACAAAAAACCCATATTTCCAAAAGAGACTAAATTTCTGCAGATAAACCTTAATCGGTATTATGCAGCCCATGATAAAAGCCCATAATTAAATCAAACGATTTATGAAAAACAAATCGATGTAGTAATCAGTCAGGAGCCCAACATGAACAAAGTAACAACCGATTGCTCACATCTCGATGGCGAATGTTAACTATCGGTAACCCAACACTTTAAGGGGGGCAATCCCTTTAAACCCCTTAAAATGAGTATTTTTTCAGTATTTTTTTTTTCGGGCGTCTCTGGCGGAAGGTCCAAAAGTGCTGCACTCGTCATTCTTTTTCTATTTATCTGAAACAAAAAAAAATGCTTTCCGTTTCTAAAATACGCACGGGATCGATAAACCTATGAAATTATAGAAAAACATTCAATTAAAAATTAAGTAAGCTTTTAAAAAATGTTCAAATTTTAGTTAAAATAGTAGTTATTTACACGAAATCTTTAACTTTAGGTACATCCTTTCGATAATGATATAGAGAAAAGCCTCCCAAAATTTCAGCCAAATCGATCAATAACTTTTTGAAAACACAGTTTCAAGATAATCGCGTTTAATGTTTTAGTACGATAAAGCGATTAGTTTTAGTGACTTACCAATTAATCAGCCATCCCAGCAGCGTATAATAGACCTTCAGCCTCTTCGAAAAGCTGGTTTTCTTCAACCTGCTACTGTTTTCAGGCTGTACGAGCTGCTTTTGTCTCGGAAAGAGATCCTCCGGTTTCTCCGGTTGTCTCGTTACTCGCGCCTCATCGATGGTTTCGGCGAAAACCTTGGCATATGTGCCAATAATTATATCTAGTTGATTCATTTCCACCGTACACATAATTCTATAATTCAACTATACACGAAGAACTATTCCTCTATTTCTCAGACAACGTTCGTTCTGTATACCTCTAACTCCACATGTACAGATAAATAAATAAATAAATATATATATATATATATATATATATATATATATATATATATATATATATATATATATATATATATATATATATATATATATATTTGAATTGAGAGATTCGTCTGATATTACCATATTTTGTTTTCGGAAATGGGGTTCTTAGTCTGTTGCAGGTCATGTATTTTGTCTTTTCAAAGGAAATTTGGAGTCCTTCTTTTTCTGCTGTTTCTTTTAGGATTCCAATCTGTTTTTGTGCCGTTAATATATCTTGAGCCAAAATTGCTAGATCATCAGCAAACGCCAGACAATCAATTTTGATGTTGGTTCTCCCCAGTTTAATAGGCTGGTCAATATTCAGGACCAACTTTTTTTCACGCCACTTCTGTATTACTTTTTCTAGAACACAGTTGAATAAGAGTGCCGAAAGTCCATCCCCTTGTCTCACTCCAGTTTTAATTTCGAAGGGCTCTGAGATGTCACCCATGAATTTAACTTTTGACTTTGTGTTTGTTAGTGTGGCTTTAATAATCGCCATCGTTTTCAGATCTAGTCCTTGTTCTTTCAAAATTTGGAATAAAGATTCGCGGCCAATAGAATCATATGCTTTTTTGAAATCCACAAATGTACAGACGAGATTTTTATTGTACAGTTTTTGTAGATCAACTTTAAATTCAGGGTCTGTTCAGGGCAGGATCTGCCTGGTCGAAAACCTGCTTGATATTCACCAATTTCAGGTTTTAACTGTCCTGCTCTGTCTAGTAGACATTCAAATATAACCTTGTAACAAACTGGGAGAAGAGCTATCCCTCTATAGTTATTTACATCGGTTCTATCTCCTTTCT
>JARFXV010002475.1:37500-86465 GCA_031761425.1 Cosmopolites sordidus
CATTTTTGGATATAATCAGTTTTTCGTCAAGGAAGTCCAGTACTGAGGCAAATAGATTGAAAAAACAATTCAGACCAATACCTTTTGAGAGCCAACGGACTTTTGTGAGCAGAAGCAAGCGATTGTAATCTTCATCATTTTCACTACAAAGTTGGTCCAATAAACTGTTTCTAATCTTATTGACGGCTCTAATAACGTAATGGAGCAACGTACGCAGGCATTCAGTGCTGACTTTTTTTGGTACTGCTTGTTTCAAATGCGCTATAAATCCCCTGACTCCCTGCTGGAGCACTATCAATTACAGCTCACAAAATATTACCAATAAGAATGTATTTCTGTTGAAAAAACCTGTTATGGTATTAAATATTGATTCTCTCTTTCTGTCAGTTTCCAAATTTTTAGCAAATATTAATTCGACAAATGTTTTCTTTTTTTATGAATGGAACGTATCATAAGACTGGTGCGTCGATATTTGGTAAAGTTGATTTATCGTGTATCTTATAATGAAGAACAGTTTTTATTGCCTTTTTGACTGCAGGCAAAATTAATTACTCGTCAATTGTATATAGCTTTCCCGCTTTTGCTATTAACAATGAAATATTATATGAAACTCGTAATCACTCATGTTCTTGTTTAGAACGCGAAGCGGGAATGATAAAACAAGTTAATAGTTGAAAAAATGACTTTATTCTTCCGTATATTCTCCCTTAAGCTCAATACATTTTTTCCTGAGGTTCTCCAATTCATTTCTTCCATCTCTAAAGTGATTTTCAAAATTATTTCAAAATGCTCATCTACGGTTACTATAACTTCTTCGTTTGATGAAAAACGCTTGCCACGTAAACATTTTTTGAGGTTAAGTAACAGATAAAAGCACAGTTTAATAAATACTAAGGTAAGATATTGCGCATGGTGGGCGGAGCTTTGTTGGCGCGAATACATCATCCATTGAGTAAAATTTGAACAACATCATAGCTTTGACATATAACAAGTTTACTAGAAGTTTATGTACGGCGTTTGTATGGTGTTAATCTAACATATACAATAATTACAATGCGTTGTGCTGTGTTTGGATGTAACTCCGACAATCAGTCGAAAAAGAACCCTTGTGATGTGAAGTTTTTTTCATTTTCGCAAGAATGAAGTTGTGTGTAAGAAGTGGATCCATGCCACAAAAAGACAAGATAAGTTTAATCTGATAACGGCTTGTATTTGTTCGAATGTTAAATTACACACCAAAAAGTTACCGAGGATTGAAGGATAATGTTGTACCAACTCAAAATCTGGTATTTAGTTCGAAAAAACCATTTTCGAATGAACAATCTGCAAGAATTGAAAAAAGGGAGAGTAAACAAGTCGTAGCCGAGTTGTTGACCAGGTAATTATCACAAGAGAAAAATAATTGAAATATAAATTAAATCCAAAAACATCGAATCATGTTTATAAATTTGTTGCTTTAATAAGTATAGTGTTTTATTTATTTATGCTTAACACCCGAAAAAGATTCTAAAAATTGGCATGCTATAAACTATATTCACAAATTAAGTTCAAGAATCACAAATCAGTTAAAGAACGAAAATATTAATATTATCTCTGTTAATAAGAATAATCTTACATCGATGTTAAACAATAAGAAAGAAAGAGCAAAATTTTGTGACAAATCTGGAGAATACGAAATTAAATGTAATATGTGTGACGCTATTTATATAGGCCAAACGGGCCGATCGCTCAATGATAGGCTAAAAGAACATAAATATTCAATTTTACACAATCAGAGAAATACGGGCTTTGCCGAACATTGTATAGACCAGAACCATTTTTTTAACATTAATAATACCAAATTAATACATAGCTGCAATAAAAGCAGGCTGTTAAATTACCTGGAAATTTTCGAAATTAAAAAAGCCATATACGACGACAAAAACCTAACAAACACCCAGCTAGACTTGGGAAATACTCCAATTATTGATAGTGTAATAAATTTAACGAGATGAAAAAACCGACTTCCATTAGACAGCACTTTGAAACTTTAGTTTAGTTTATACATAACTCTCTTTGAGAATGGTCGCGAGGCCGAAACATGTTAGAGAATATCTTGAATAAATTGTGAAACAAATACCAAGTGTTTTAATTATTAACAAGTTTAAAAGTTATTGTCGGAAATGCGAGAGCGCTCCAAGTTACCCAACGTGCACCACTAGTGGGGCTACTTGAGCGTGGGTATGCGGCTAGCTGAGCAATGATTAAAATGGACTTGATGGCTGTATAGAATGATCTGAATACAAAATAATTGTATTCAGCAAGCAAATATTTATTTATTATAATTATTACATACTCATATTGTTATTATATCTCTGGAAAAATAAAATTAAAATCAAACAAAATTTAATCTTATTATTATATTTTTTATATTAAAAATTATATATTTAAGAATAATTATAACGCAAATAAATATTAAATTAAAGTAGTAACTAATTATGAGATCAAGAATATTGCTAGAAGATAAATAATCCCGAATTATTAATCATCTTTGTCTCTATCACAATTAATACAAACTTATCTCTTTAAAGTCATCCTGTTAATATTAAATTGTTTGGCTGCAGCATTTACACTCATTTTTTTCTCCTCTACAGCTTTTGCTCCATCACTCAATTGTTGACTAGTCGCGGAGCAATTGACGGTCGAGCTATGTATTCCCCTTCCATAATCCCTTCTTTTCGCCATTTACACTTTTGTTGTAGGTTGTTTAGTTTTCGAGATATTTCGATTACACAACTTGCCCCATGATCAATTAGCCCTACTCTAACCAAACAAGCGAAATGACATGAAGCTTCGGTCAAATGGCAAGGACAGTCATGTCAACTTAAAAAATAAGTACTACGATTTTAAATGATACACTTATTTATTTCGCGTTATTAAGGCATTCTCAAAAGTAGCTTGAACTAATATTGTGTATTTAGTATTAGTTCAGTATTACTATTACAAGGAACAAACTGCGAAATCCATAAACATTATTAAAAAACAAATGTATAGCGATGAATAAAGCGCACGAATTTCTAAAACCAGTCACCTTCCGTTTTGTTCATAGTAATATAACAATTTCCTTCAAATTCCTCAAATTTCAAAATAAATATCTTCTAATCTTCGTTTCGATGCATTTATCGGACATGATCTGGCTTTTTCAAGCCATATAGTTCTCCTAAAGCCATATGTTTGTTCCACAAAAAAATTTTACAAACACACACCATCTTATTCAATGTAGTAAATAAACAAAATTTTACTATTCAAATAAATAAAATTGTATTTCCGGAACTGTATCAAATACTTCCATCCATTATCGGTTCACATCCCAAAGGAATAAAAACCTAATTGAATCAATTAACTTCAACACCCATTTCATCTCCCCACCCCACCTATCCTCCTCTCGTCCATCCCTCCTTGCAACAAGTAACACACGTAAATATATAACATCACCCTTCCTATTCCTCTCTTGCCATATACCATCTCCCACTTAATCCTTTCGATGTCGAATTTTGGAAAGCAGATTCCTTTTTGTTTTTCGAGTGGGGGCAGGAGGGTTCCGTGAAACGACAGGTGGTCAAGAGTTCGACTGGCGCAACCGTTTCAATTAATCGCGGTATATAATTTTGATACGGATTTTGTTGCGTTATGCGGTCCACCGCAATTCGCGCTTTCAATTAAATTATGACGCAGCGACGTGTCATTTATCGAAACTTTAATTCAGAAAACCATTAAAATATTATGTGTATATATATATATATATATATATATATATATATATATATATATATATATATATATATATATATATATATATATGCCCACAAGGTAGCGTAACGGAATCGTGGAGGGAAATATTACAGAAATCTTTCACCCTTTTTCCACGTGGTGCCACCGATCGCCTTCGCCGAACTGTCAACCATGCGACGTCACGTGTCTCTCGGGACCGGTTTCTAGCCTTTCAGCCGTCATCAGCCGAGCTCTAGACGAACACAAGGAAAGCAGTTCGGAGAGACGATCAGGGCCAGACCAGATTAACTGGCCATTTTAGTGACGGGTCGTGATCGCACACAACTCACGCCATCATACGGCGAATGCTCGTAGCAGTCTTGCGTTTATTGCTCATTATGGCGGAGACGCAGATTGTTGAACGTTCCACATGAGATTGTGGAATCCAACAATCGGGAGGTGTATAATTCCTGACTACTGTTGTCCCGTTGGATGCGGTCCAAAGAAGTCAAGTATATATATATATATATATATATATATATATATATATATATATATATATATATATATATATATATATATATATATATATATATATACATGTGTTCGATGTTCAGTGACATGGGAATGTCGGATTCATGCCCTTGTTGGGATCATGCCTACCGATTAAAACCCTTCCCCCTCTAAGATATGGTCTGCTCGTGGCCTGGCATTACTTCAGGACACACAACAGATTGTCAGTGCAAATTTGTCTTACGCCTTCTCTCGTCCTCTATTTTTGTCCTCATTATTTTCTCCATCATGCTCATTATTCTTGCCCACTGTCTTTTTCCTTCCAGAAGCAGAACGCCGATGTTGTGTTCCGTCATTTCTATATTGTATTCGGCATCAGTCATCCGAAAGGGTTCCCATTTCGTGCAGTGGAAGTCCCTTGTATTTACCATCCCACAGTAGCAACAATCCTTGTCCTCTGTCTTTCCCATTCTGTACAAATAGTATCTGAAGGATCCATGGCCCATTATTGCTTGTGTTATGTAAAAATGTGTCTCCCCTAATTTTCTATTGTGCACTTCTATCTCTCACGTCTCGGATAAATGTTTTTGCCTTTTCCTCATAGTCGTTTCATTCTTTGAGCCACACTTCCAGTAGTTACTATCTTGCTTGAGTTTTTGATTCTTTTCCCCTTTCGAATATTGATATGCTTTCGATGATAAGAGGTTTTATTATTGGTATATATATATATATATATATATATATATATATATATATATATATATATATATATATATATATATATATATATATATATATATATATATATATCTATATATATATATATATATATATATATATATATATATATATATATATATATATATATATATATTTATATACAATATATGGTATTTAAAATGAAGACTCCCCTACATTTTCGCGATTAGAATGAATACAGATTTGAAATTTTGCACAGTCATACAGGTTGATGGGTCACGTTTTTTTTTAGTAATACTCAACTGAAATTTGAAGTTTAAACTCAACCTACTACGAATTCACAAACAAGGTAAATTCTCGATATTTTGCTTCGCGTTAGAGATATCGAAAAAAAGTATTAGAAAAAGTTGTTCAGAATATTATTTTAACCTCACGTACCGAGTTTCATGATAAAATTCGCATTTTTAATTTTTTCTTTATTTTGGTCTATACATAAAATTATTACAAGTTTATTTTTTAATTTGATAATTAGTGTACCATAAAATTAATAATCCAACACTAGTGTTAAATGTCAGTCAGATTAAACTTTGAGTTGAGTTTATTACGATAAGTTCTAGTCAGTGATCAGAGACTTAAAATGCCATTGACTTTAAGAGAAAAAATGGAAATAATCCAGTTGCATGGTAATTTTGCTCATAGTAGCAGAGAAGTTGCTGCAGAGTTTAACATGAGACCACGTACTCCCATTACTCATGGAAAAGCATCTGGTGTAAATGCTCTTTTCAATGAAACTGACAGTGTTATTAAAATACATCTAAAAGGTCAACCTCGTCAATATACGCGCATCCTGAGGATAACGATATATTGGCGGCAAATCCACCAAATCCACCAATCCATGCATTAGCCTTCGAGATTTATCGTCTCAACTGAATAATACGTTGCACAATGACATACGGCATCCGTCAAACAGTTTGCCAGCGTCAAACAGCCTTTCTAGGCGATTTTAAAACTTCATTGTTTTTTATTTTTTGTGAAATAGTATTAACAGTGGACATATTCAACTTTAAGGCTGCTGCAACACGCTAAAAATTATCCTACTTTCTATAATATATAATAATAATAATAACAATAATAATACTTTTATTGCAGTACATTTAACAATGATCAATATAGAAAATAGCAATACAATACAATATAATAGATCAGTTATATATTTCATTGCAGTACATTTAACAATGGTCAATACAGAAAATAGCAATATATTACAATGTAATTGAAAGCTCATTTAAAATCACTGCAAAGGACCGAGGTGGCAGAAGTACTGATTTAGAAACCTCAGTCCTAATTCTTATTTAACCCATAGTACACATTGACTAAGCTATATTACATATAATAATCTTATAGGCAATAAGTGAAAATTTCAAACTATATTATTGTTCATATACAATCAAATAAGAAACAAAACCAAACAAAAAAAAATCAGTTATTGAAAAGAAGAGAGGTGTCAAGGCAATAGAGGCACAGACAAAATCATTAATCATTAAGGCAGGTATATTGCTTTCAATTGCTTTTCATATAAGTAGTTGTAGTAACATTTTTTAAATTAGACAGGTCCAAAGTATTTATACTCTTGAGGTATATCTTTGTACACATTATATATATATATATATATATATATATATATATATATATATATATATATATATATATATATATATATATATATATATATATATATATTATATGAAAACGATTTCGTAAATTGCGCAGAGTAAAACATAGATGGCGATAATCGACCCCTAAATCTAGTATTCAAACTGTGCACAACCGATCGAAATCTGATCTTATTATAGAGATATGGAGGACTTTTGTACCACAATATCGAATGAAATAAACAGTTCGCGTGGAGTTGCCTTCTATATAACATCGATAAACATTTCAATGACGCCAGCTTATGAGATACAGGCTGAAACTTCCGTATTCCATATGAATACCTCAAACAAGATTTCTGCAATCCCTCAATCCTCTTAGCATCAACTGTGCTTAAAAATGGCCCATAAAGCACATCACAGTAATTGATATAACTTAAAACAGTTACTTCCAAGAGTCTCAGTTTCAAACTAGTAGTAAGGACATGTCTGCGTGGAAATAGTTTCTTTAAACCAGCATAAGCTATTTTGAGTTCTATCTCCATTCCATCTCTTATCTCCAGTTCTATGTCCAGCGTCTATCTCCATTCCGAGACTTCTGGCACTGTGCACATTCTGCAATACAGTATTACCAACCGTTATAATAATTTCCTTCTCTATCCTATGTCGATCCTTACCAAATACCATAACATTACATTTTGCTGAATTTATTGTCAATTGATGTCTGTCCGAGAACGCTGTTAGCTCTACAATATCTTCGTTAATCAAGACATTAGCATTATGAAAGTCATAAGACGGAAAGGAATAGGGTAACTGTGTATCATCAGCATACATATAAGGAGTATAATATTTTAAGCTTTTAGAAATGGCACATGTATAGATGCAGAACAGTAGAGGCCCCAGAACTGAGCCTTATGGAACTCCGCAGTTGCTATGCCCTTTGGGAGATTCACCGTTATCGGTTTTTTACAAACTGATATCTGTTACTAAGATAGTTGACCATCAATTTTCTAGCATTCTGCGACAGGCCTATAACAATGTAGAGGCCTACAAGGCCTATAGCCGCAAAGGGTAACAATGGTCCATTATTGTCTTGTTCTTGTCTAAAATACAAACTCTTTGCAACGACTATTTAAATAATTTGGCATTTTACAGGCGCGACTCCTAATTACAACACTGGAGCGGTTCTTAAAAGAACTGTTTTTGATCGTAAATTAAAAAATGAAAGTAAACGTTCATATATAAATGGGATAACCTTCAAACGTGTCAATAAGATCAGTGTCAACAAGAAAAATTTGAAACTCGACAACGTCGCATATGCTGTCAACTAAATCCAACTCTAAATTTGAAGTTTATTAACTACATTCTATTTGATTATTTTCAAAATTCATAACGTCATCAATAACGTCATCGATGACGTCTAACTGTTTTAGTTTTGTACAGGCTTTATGTTTAATTCGAATTAACAAAAACTTCTAAAAGTAATACAAAGTTGCAGGGTTAGAGGCGCATCAGCAACACGGAAGGCTGTTTGGGGACTGGAACTACAGCTTGGGTTTCGAAGCAAGGTCACCGAGAACCCCGGTCAGCGTCCTTGTTCTGTGCTTGATCGTAAGTATCTCTTGAGAAACCCTCCGACTGGCGAGTGATCTACGTAGAAAACCTCTCAGAAAGCATCCGGCCTTGCCCGACTTCAACCTGGTTGACTCCTGGGTGATTACTTGTTAAATATTCCACTTTGTCGAGAAACATTTAATTTAAAAACATTCAGAAAAACTCCACACCAAGACCGAGAATCGAACTGAACTTTTGATTTGAAAGTATTACACTATTAGGCATCAAAAAAAATCTTGTACGAACATCGGACAAAGCAATTGACAGTCTCAAATTTTGTTCACATTTTTTTCTTTAAATAAACACCCCGAAATACATTTACTGATATTTCAATCTGATCTAATGTAGATCAATGAGTAATTCTGTTCTAACTTAAACTGCTACTTCGAAAACATAAAATCTAAGGTCTTACTCGCTAGAATACCTTAGAGTCTAACAAGTTATTTACACTAAACTAATATGTAACACACAATCGCAATATTCTCTGCTTTGCACTAGCACAATCACAGGTTTAACTCTCTTGAGTCTTCTTATTAGATTGATTCTTATTAGATAGAATTTAGTAACAGTTTGGTCAACATTGTCAAAGTCTCGATGGAAGTCACTATTTCAACGCATTGACGATGTTCTTCAGTACTTTGTTCTGGAATCTCTGAATAGAATATTACTCTGGGTGGCACATCCCACAGTGTATGCCATAGCTCCATATCAGTTTGAGGATTTGTTTATACAATAGTATTGTGTTATAGGTAAATTAGACTGGAGTATCTACCAACTAACCAATACATTTTCTTGTACATTATATCAAGCTGTGCTCTTTTCTTTTTAACATAAACTTTCCAGCGAATTTATGCGTCTAATGTGATGTCTAAATATTTTTATGAGTTTGCGCAGAGGATCTGGGCATTATTTATAGTAATTGGAATCTGTTGTTCCCATTTATTTGTGAAATTGATGTGTACAATCTTGGTCTTGTTCAGTTGATGCTCCTTCTTTTGGTCCAATTGTTTATTTGGTTAACTAATATTTGGAGTTTATTTGCAGCCTCTTTATGATCTTTTCTTACTGCTAGTATAACAATATCGTCTGCAAATGTGGCTATTGTATCTTATTCTAGTTGTAGAATGTCACTTGTGTAGATCAGGTACAATATATGCCCTAGGACGCTTTCTTGTGGCACTCCTGCTACAATTTCTTCCAACTCTGTATATGTTTCTTCTTGCCTTACTCTACAGAATGTGTGATATGTAATACTGTAATAATTCAGAATATTTTTGTGGAAGAAGGATATTCAGCCTATATGTTACTTTATCAAAAGCATGAGCAACGCCAAGGAAGATAGCTGAGCAGATTTCTTTGTTTTCTAGCCCTTTTTCAATTACGTTAGTTATTCTGTGTACCTGATCTATGGTTGAATGGCTCTTTCTAAAACTAAACTGATAATTTGGTATTAGGGACCTTTCTTCAATAAAAGGTTTCAGTCTTTTCAAGAATATTTTTTCAAATAATTTTAGTTGCTTAGGGTTCATAATGACTTCTGCTACTTTTCACATCCCAGTAACATACCTTAATCTGAATGAGACATTAAAGAGGTGTGTAAGTTTTATTATGGCTTTCTTTGGAAGTTGTTTTAATACGTCCCCAGTGATTAAATCAAAGCCAAGAGCTCTCTTTGGGTCAAAGTTTGTTCTTATTTTATTTGCTATTTCCTTTGGAGTGGTTGTTTTGATGTTTATTTCTTGTTGAGAAGGAGTTTCCCAGTTTGGTAGATCTTCTCCTGGGTTTAGATAGAAAGTAATTTTAAAATGTTCTGCAAACCTGTTCGCCTTTTGCATATTGTTACTAACCCAACTACCGTCTGCATTTCTGATTGGAGCGTTTTTCAGTATCAGCGTTTTATTCTCTTAGTGGCTTTCCAGGGAGACTAGTCAGTGTTTTTTATCTTAACATTCATATTTTATTCTTTCTATTTCTCTTTTTAGCTGCTGAGTGGCATTATTGAGTTTGGTTTGGTACTGGAACTCTGGACTTATGTCATTTCTTTCTAATTTTTCTTTTCTCGGAAACCAGATCTTTTATTCCTTTAGAGTAGTTATTTCCCTGTGTTAGCTGGATAATTAAAGGGTCATTATTCCAAACTGCCCGTATGCTGGTTTTACTTCCTTATCCAATTCTTCTATTGTTCTTAGTGGAACTGATAGGTCAATAGCATTTTTCAAGTCCAGTCTGACGCTTTCCCAATGTGATTTCCTGTTTGTTAATCTAGGAGTGATCTGAGTTCAAGTACCATGCTTCATCAACTTGGATATAATTTGTTTAAATATTCCTTATAACAATGAAGTCTATTAAGTCTGGTATTTTATTTTTATCTGCGGGGCGAAAAATTTTATCTGTTGTTAGTTTGCCGGTTGAAGACGAGTCGCACTTCAGTTCACTGATAAATTTCTTCAATATTTTGATTTAGTTATTGTAAGCCATGAATCTCTGTCTTTGACTATTGAGGAACTTTAGATATTGTTCTTTATTAACGGCATGTCTTGGAGGACACTATACAGAAATATCCTAACATGATAAGTTAAGATTAAATCATCTCTTGAAGATGCTAACATGGTTAGCGAAACGTGCGTCGAGCAGTTCAGAAAAAGTTATTTGGTGTTTAGTGGTAAATCTCTTCAAGATTAGTGTTTCACACCAAAGGTTCCAATAGAAGAATTGATCCCATTTCTTGATGATGCACGATCGTTTCTCTGATTATTAATACAGGAGTCATATATGTTGATACGACATTTTGATCTCGTTTTTTTTTTAATCTAAATTGAATCGAATTTGTTTTCATACAATTTTAAAAGATCCCAATTAACTTTCAATCTCAAAGTTATTAAAAACCAAATGGTTATTGATTTGTTTTCTATTTCCAGTCGATGTAGGCATGTAACACGTCGAAAAAAAATTAAACGGACATTTGAAATGTTTTACGGGAAACACGGAAATCTCATTTAACTATGTTAATTCGACTTATTCCATTCAATCGGAAAATATTCGTGTGTTTACCTTTAGAGCTATTAATTTTATATCGTTTTTTATTGTTTGTTTTCTTTTACTAGTATTATTCGAATGATTTATTGTCCTGATAATTTGAACCGGAGGTTACATATTCTAAACAGCTTTTTTATATCATGTTACGAAAAAATGCATCGTTGAAGAAATCTATTTATTTTTACACCATACTGTATATACAGTGATAGACAAAAGTATTGGCACAGCATATTGTTTTTATAATAAAATTTTATGTTTATAAAATACAAACGCAAAAAAAATTAATCAAATGATTATTTTATACCTCCAACCAAAATCTAAATTTTTCACAGAAAAAAAAAATGTTAATCCCAAATGGAATAAATAAAATAAATATATCAAAAATTGCATGGACAATAGTATTAGCACCGTTAAATGTTTATCAAATATTTTAAAGCAAGACGCTGATAAAAAGTTGTTTCTACCTATGGAAAAGTATTTATTGTGGTCGAATATTACTATCGCGTAACCTTCTGATATGTGCATTGATCGAAGTATCTAGAAAATAAATAATTTTACAGGAAAAGGAAACTACACTGACTGAAAGAAAAATAATAGTTAATTTGCATCTTGACGTTAAATCGTATTCTGAAATTGCGAACGTAGTGAGAAAAAGTCGTTGCACTGTTCGTAGTGTTATTAGAAGCGACAATTTTCAAAATACACCACGAACAGGGCGACTATCTAAACTTGCAGAATTGGAAATAAAAAAAAATAATTAAACAAATTAAATGATGGAATAATGAACAAAACCGTTTATTATTATTATTATAAAAATTAGAAAACATAAGTTCAGAAAATTATTGAAAGAATCTTCGACTTTTCAAAAGGATCAGAACACAAAGAAATTCATGGTAATACCATTTGATGCCCAATTAACAAGAGGACTAAACAAAATTTTGAAAAAAGGGGACATTAAGGTTGTGTACAAACCATATAATAAATTAAGAGAAGTTCTGGGTAATCCAAAGGATAAAGTAGAGCAACATGAAAAGTAGGGGATTTATAAAATTAGCTGTCAAGACTGTGATCGAAGGTTTATTGGGCAAACAAAAAGATCCGTATTGACAAGTTATAAAGAACATATTGTCCACATTAGATATGGGAGAAATGAAAAATCTTGTGTTGCCCGACTTGCAATCGAACACGACCACCATATAGATATTAGTAATTTAAGCCTAATTAAAATTGTTAATTATAATAATAGGGCTTTGGATGAATATGAAAGCATTCAAATAGAAAAATGTAAGAAAATCATGAACCGAGATAAAGGACTTATCCCGTTCAGTCAACTTTTTCAATTATTAATGGTTGGCTTAGTAAACTTCACGGTTCATGATTTTTACACGCTTTGTTAGGTGGGGTTTTCATAAAAATAGAACATAGTTTAGTTTTAGAATTAGATTAAATCATCACCTGATGATGCTAACATGGTTAGCGAAACGTGCGTCGAGCAGTTCAAAAAAAGTGATTTGGTGTTTAGTGGTAAATCTCTTCAAGTTTAGTGTTTCACACCAAAGGTTCCAATAGAAGAATTGATATAATTTATTTCACAAAGCCACAAATCCACTTGACATGTGGTGCACATCCACTTTGTTCTGTGCGGCTCTTTACTTGACGTGCTATGTTGTGGTATATATATATATATATATATATATATATATATATATATATATATATATATATATATATATATATAAGCACTGATCAAACCGTAATTCATACGGTACTACAGGTTTGAAATGATCTATTACTGTGGGAGGGGAAATTCGATGTAACATTTTTTATGCATCTATACCATAAATTTTAACTTGATTTAGTTAGATTAAAGGCACCTTTTCCATAGAATGGCCATTTTCATAGAAAAAGTGAACTTGCAGTCATAAAAACTACGCCTACAGTTTAGTTTAAAATACATCTAAGCTTCAGTCGGTGTCATTTTTTGAAGTAGTAAAACTTAAACTCAAAAATAATAACGGCATGTGTTGGAAAGTCGAAATATTTTGTATTCGTGCAACGCGCCGAGTCCCGAGGGTATCAAAAGCTTGAAATCGAGAGCAACAGGTGCACCATATCCCGTTTCTTCGGAATTAATGCCTTTCAAAAAAGTTTCCTTTCGAGTAAAAGACGTGGCGAAATTAGAAAATAATTTTTGCGCCTTGTTCAGGTAACCGGCCCCGTTTGTTACGAAAGGAAAAGGCCCTTCAGTCAGTTTTCATAAATATTAAACAAAGGACGGAAAACATTTATTGTTTCGTTTTTGATATTGTTTCAGACGCTCATTTAAAAATATCTGTCGTTAAGAGATACAATTATACATTTTGTAAACAAAGGAATTTCATCTCAATGGCACTAAAATCAAAAATCAAAACAATTTCTCATTCGCTTTGTGTAGTTGAGGTGATGCCAGGCATAAATAACGTAAAAATATGTGGTTTCAATTTTGTAAACACAATATTTTTATTAGGGTTTATATAGGGTCACTTATATTAATTAGGCCCTTACGTTCTTGCCGGCCGCGGTGGTCTGGTGAATTAGTCGCCTGCTTGGCAATCCAAAGGTAGCTGGTTCGATTCCATCGCTTTTTCTTAAATTCTTCTGTCCGTTTTACTTCCTACCCTACACACAGTTATATACACTCACATACACACACACACGCCCACACATATCTACACGTAAATGTCGTGATTGTTTCTAGGCAAGAGTGTAAGATCCGACAACGAATTACCTCTCAGTCACGCCAGTTAAAGGCTGGGTATGGCCGGATGGACGTTGGTCACTCGCCAGTCGGTAGGCTTCCTAATAGACTTATGGGTAGGCACATAACCAAGGGTTGATAGCCTGAGGGGGGTGCTAGCCTGGGTTTGTCATAGCTGATGACCGTGGTTCGGAACCACGTTAAGCGGTAGGTCCAATCGCTAAATAGCCTTAAATGCTGATGAGCCTCTAACCGTAAATCTTTTTCTTTCTCTTACGTTCTTTTAGTATGTCCGAATTTTCGTCAATTCCGGCAAATATATATAAATATAATATATATATATATATATATATATATATATATATATATATATATATATATATATATATATATATATATATATATATATATATATATATATATATATATATATATATATATATATATATATATATATATATATATATATATATATTGGGATCTGTGAAATACGAAGAAAAGGCGAAGAGTTAATCAAATTAGAACCAGCTGGTCACGTACTCTACACCCGAGGTACGGAGATTGGACGATGTGGTGGAATTGGATTCTTCATCAATCGAAAGCTGAAAGACAGTGTAGTCAAATTTGAAAGTATATCCGACAGATTAGCCCAATGCGTCATTCAGCTGAATAAAAAGTTTAAGCTTCGAATCGTCCAAGCTTATGCACCAACTATAAGCCATAGAGATGAGGAAATTGAGGAATTTTATGACGATGTGGCACAACTTTTAGACAAAGAGAAGTGTAGGTATAAAATCCTAATGGACGACTTTAATGCCAGAATCGGAGAAGCAAGAACTGGTGAAAATG
Source organism: Cosmopolites sordidus (assembly GCA_031761425.1). Lineage (NCBI taxonomy): Eukaryota > Metazoa > Arthropoda > Insecta > Coleoptera > Curculionidae > Cosmopolites > Cosmopolites sordidus. Next base: position 52,348 of record JARFXV010002475.1, read on the forward strand.
CAACTGGCCCGTATGGAAATGGTAAGCGGGACAATAGAGGTGACAGGCTGGTTAACTTTGCTGAAGGACAAGAACTCTATATTATTTGTTTTACAAGAAAAAGATCAACAGAAAATGGACATGGAAAAGTCCATCTGGATTCACAAGTGAAATTGATTACATCATGTCAAAGACAAAGCAATATTTTGCAATTGTACTGTCCTTAACCACTTTAATGTGGGAAGTGACCACCGAATGGTACGAGCAAAGATTAGGATAAACTGCCAAAAAGAGCGCGAAAGAATGATAAGATCAACAAGGGGCAATTGGATTCTGGGAAGCTGCTGGAGAGGGGCAGAGATTTTGAAACTGCTCTGTCGAATCGCTTTCCTGTGTTACAAGACCCGGAGGAGATGGAAATTACAGATCAATATGAAGAAATCGCCAACAATGTGCTTAAAACGGTGACTTCAATAGCACCAGAAGATAATTGTTTCAAAGAGTCAAAAATTTCCAATGAGACCATTAATTTAATGAAAAAACGCCGGACTATGTAGAATGCACATAGTCCTTTTGGCAGGGTCGAGTACGTTGAGCTTTGCAAAACTATAAGAAAACGTATTCGAGAGAAGGCTCGCCGATTCAACATGCAGCTTATACAAAAGACTCTGGAAGAAAACAGGGGAATTAACAAAGCTAAGCATAAGCTAAGAAAGAAAAGGACACAAATGTTTTCCTTAATGCGTGAGGATGGTATAATATGCAGCGAATGGACAGAAATGTTAAAGGTTGTCCGAAGATTTTATTCAAAGCTATATGAAGACCAGAATCAAGCAAGAACAGCAGTGCCCACTGAAGAACAAGTGCCGGATATCCTGGTGGAGGAAGTGACAAAGGCTACAGATTCGATGAAAAGTGGCAAGGCTCCAGGAAAGGATAGTATAACCGTGGAGATGTTAAAAGCTGGTGGTCAGACTTTACATAAAACACTAGTAAAATTATATTCAAAATATCTCAAAAAATCAAGAGGGGAGGACGGTCTTGGAGTTCCAAATACATGGAAACCGCTTATTACCAAAATGCCCATCCGAAACCCTTCCAGTCAAACGTCCACTTCCCGTATCACCCCCACTCCCCAACCGAGCGCCCCACCCACAACCTCACCTGTTAATGCAGGGGTCGCGCCGTTCACGTTCTTTTCTAGTTGTGAACTCTGGGAAGTAGGCAGATTGAGGCCTCGGAGTAAAGCTGGAATTAGAGTCTCTTGAAAGATGGCTTCATACTGGAAGCCGAAACGTTGATTTTACAAATCTAAAACGCGGTTCTATTAAAAACAAAGAAAATCCACCCGCGCTCCACGCATCCGCTATCCAAAGCGCCAGCAAGTGTCTCCAAGGACCGGTTTCTGCCTAAAGCCGTCATCAGCTGGATTCAGGCTGGAGAGAGGATGACAGGAATGATTAAATAATTAAATGAAGGCTGCAATCACATGCAGCACTGCCATCCTGTGGTAAATGGCCGCGACAGATAAACTGTGCGAGGCCGTTCGTTGCCCGTGTGGCCACCATTCAACATGGCTGATTTATATGGTCATGGCTTTAGTCGTTCCCCTCATCCGTTCTACAGGTGTTCAGCCCGAAACCTGAGCTGATGACGGCTTAAGGTCAGAAACCAGTCCTGGGGGTTAAAAGTAGCCACCCCAGTTTCAGATAGAACTAATTATTTTCATACGAAACACCGAAACACGTCAACTTTGTTTTAAAGGAGAAACATTTTAATTATATTTTTAGTTATACAGGGTGCCTCAGAAAAGCTGAACATATGTCATATTACATTTTTTCAATGAAAACCCCTAATTTTTTTTTACATTTCTGGATTCCTCTTGAAATAATAAACACTTTTTCTTTTATATATCCTATGGCCAAATCTAAAGGTTTCTAAAATATCGACACATTTTAACATTTTACTAGATAAATGAAAAGATACGACTTCATGTTCAACATTCACTTTATTAAATTTGCAAAATGTGCTCAATTATTGGCTAGACAATAATACAGCCTATTTTCGAACTCTTCGCGAACATTTCCAAAAGTCTGCCACAGTCAACAGCCCATATTTTTCGCCGACTTCCCGGCGGATGGCGTTTGTATGCAGTGTTAGAGTTCTTTGGACTGCGTCCAATGACGCAGGGCACTGTTGTCTCATTGGACGCAGTCCAAAGAATTCTAACACTGCATATATGCGCCATCCGAAGGGAAGTCGGCTAAAAATATAGGCTGTTGACTGTGGATCGGTTCTTCCTACTCTTGACGGGAGAGCACAGGCCGGTGCCCTGAGGAGTCTGAACATCAAAAGACGAAACATGTGCCCTCCAATGGAAGGGATGGGAAAGGGCCCATCCCCAGTCAAACAATCAACGAAATGCTGATATATGCATATATATATATATATATATATATATATATATATATATATATATATATATATATATATATATATATATATATATTCAGTTCCAAAGTGAATTTACTAGAATGTTTGATAATAAACCGTCAGAAATACACAGATTTCCTTCCTAACTACAAAATAGACTTCAACCATTGTCCGCTATTAAATATGTCAAAAAACAGTCTAAGTAAGAGTTCTGGGAATTCCCAGAAAAAAAATGTAAATTTACATAATTATTTAGTACCTACTACTTGTCACAATATTATTTCATTCTTTGTCAAGCATCCGAAGAAGCTAAAGCGTAGTGAAACGCGTTATGTTTTAAAGAAAAATATAAGTGGAAGTTAGACAACTTTGTTTTATTTATACACTCTAATTATTTTGCTGAACAGTTGCGTTAATTTCGTTATCAGATCTTCGTTACCTATTTTAAGAGTTCGTTAGGGATGCCATCTGCTCCTGAAGCTTTTCGGTTCAATTTTTTAATTTTTTTGTTTAACTTCATCTTCCGTGATTACAACTCATTCTGCTGCTGCGTCATTTGTCACCTGGAATTGATTTTCTTCACGCTCGACATTATTCTAAAAAAAATTTAAAATTTGCTTCTCACTCGTTCAATGATACTTCTTTTTTAATTAACAACAATTAATAATTCATTTGTGTGTCATTTTATTATTACTATACCTTTGACAAGAGAACTAAAACGCAATAGTAAAATAATATTATTTGCAAACGGACTAATTCTCAAAACATTTTGGAGGATACATTTTGGGCAGACAAATTGCAAATTTAATCTTCTCCATCTCCGTCGTTAATACGTTCAGTTCTAAAATTGAATTTATGTTCGATTTGATAGCAATTTGTCCGTTTCCAGCCACTAGCTCATGCTAATTCCAAAATCAAACACCAAAAGGGTTGTTTACTTATTATAATGTCCCCATCGCTCTATCATAAATGTTAATAAACCATCTTGTATCGATCTTTCATTAATGGATTTGTTTTCGAATTACGTTTTCATTTTGGCAATTAATATTTCTTGAATTATTTCCATTTTCCATAAATCCATTTCAGTTCTTTATATGGGGTGATTTCCCTCTTGCTCGAACTAATTTTCGCACCGAATTTTTCCTTCAATAAATTGATTGTTGCGTAGGCTGACATTTGATGCCATCCTGTTGGAACCACATCTACTGCAGATCAAATTTTCCACGTAGTCGAATAACAAAGCCCAACCGTTCTGCGAACGGCAATGAATTGGTAAATTTAGATTTTTATCAACAATGTTAGGGGCAATATTTTCTTCGAAACTCATAAAATAAATTGTACGCTTAGTTCACATGGCTTCATGAACAGGAAGGAGCCTTGCCTAACTTAATGCACGTATAAATGGAGACGGAAACGGCCATATAGAAACACCACAAATGAGTCAGTGTTTTGAAATTTTGATAGTTGGTGTCAATAATTTAGAAGTTTATAGTAGATTTGTGTAATTTTAGTGTGTTTTAATCAATAATAAGTGTCGAATAAGTGTACTGGAATACTCTTTTTTGTGTGTTCTAGTGTAAATACATATTAATACTTATTATATTGACTATAAAAGCAATAATATCGGAAGCAAAGTAAACACATAAAATATGGTTAGTTGTGCGTCTTGTGGTTGTTCCCTAACACGAAAAAATCAAAATTTTGGAGTAACATTACATAGGTAAGTACTTTTAATTGTACATTTGTCAATTATTTAGAAATAAAAACGTATTTTGTTTCAATGACATGTTAATGTTATGAAGTAATTGTATCGCCTGGTATGCATAGGCGTAGTCAAATTGATTTAGGTAAAATAATGTAATTATAATGTTATTTAAGATAGTGATTATTTTTTTAGAACTTAATTTTTTAAATTATATTCTAAAATGTTTAGTTTTCTTAGATACTTTTCATATAAAACATGTTACTTTACTCATACAATCTATAAAATATAACCAATCATACAGAGTGTTACCTTTTTTTATAATACTTTTCAGAAATTAGTATACTAATAAATGTAAATGTTACTTCCATTGTGATTTGGATTTCATGTTATTAAACCAGTTCATTTTTTTCAATATTTCCCAAAGATTCCAAATAGAAGAACACAGTGGATTAATTTTATTAAAAAACCGACGAGTTTATATCTAACACTTTAGTTTATTTAGTGACTATTTACACTACAAGAATTAATTATATTTGCAAAATCATGTAGTAGATGAAAAAATTTGTAGAACTTATACAAAGTTCATTTTGTTTAAGGAACATTAAACACTGAACAACTAAATACAGAAAAGATAAAATAATAAATAATGTAGTGAATATTACGGCTTTTAAATCCAATCATCTGCACGTTCGTGGACTTCAAGAAAGCATACGACTGCATCGACCGAAAATCCCTGTTCAGTATCCTAGAAGAACAAGGACTCGACCTCAGAACACTCCAATTGATCAAGCAGACACTGACTGACACAACCTCTAAAGTGAAATTTATGGGACAAATTTCCAAACCCTTCTTGATTAAAACTGGATTACGCCAAGGAGATAGGTTATCCCCACTCCTCTTCAACCTGGTCCTGGACAAAGTTATAAGGTAATGGGAAAAAGAACTGAAAAATCAAGGACACTGAAAACCAATACGACTTGGACGATCCAAAAACAACATAGAAATATCATGTCTGGCCTTCGCAGACGACCTTGCCATACTCGCAGACAATGAAAAAAGGGCAACCAAACAAATCGAAGTCCTCAAGGAACGTGCAGCTTACAAATCTCCTTTCAAAAAACAAATTATTCTGCTCAAAATTAGATGTCCAAAATTTGAACACCAAATACGGCAAAATAAATAGGGTCACTCACTTCAAATACCTGGGTGAGGTCCTCGAACCCACATGAGGAGAGAAGATAGCACAGAAGACTCGATTACAGAAGGTAAAGAGGGCATACGGCAAGACACACAATATCTACAATAAGAAAAGCCTATCCACACACGCAAAAATAAGACACTACAACACAGTAATCAAACCAGAGGTACTATACGCAAGCGAGACACTTACACTCTATACAAAAAGCGGCATAGAAAACATACTAAAAGAAAAACGCAAAATTATGAGAAAAATTCTCGGCCAAAACTGACAGAGGAAGGATACAGACTACATTCTCGAAAAACCACAGAGATAATGTCCAACGTAGCGGCGGATATAAGATTAACAGAATTCTTACATACGTACAAGGAGTCAAGTCAACAGTGCCATGGAGCACACAAGTCAGGGCTGATCTGAGAAAGCCACAAATGGGTCCGACAGAGATTGAGGATAGAAGAACGCATAGAAACAAAATACATATGTGGAACGCTGCATCAAAGAGCGAAGTTTCGAAGAGATCGGGAACAAAGTGGGCGGAGGAGAGAAACAGAATCCACGGAGAAAGGATGAGAGAGGTATGGAAGATCAGAAAGAACACTCGAAACTCAGACAGAATGCTTTGCGTGATCCAACCGGGTCTATACGCCCCTAATAATATATATATATATATATATATATATATATATATATATATATATATATATATATATATATATATATATATATATATATATATATATATATGAACATTAACTCGGTGCAAGATGCAACTGATTACCTAACCAATTTTTGAAAATTATATGATTTTACAACAGAAGATTTCAATTTCTTAATAAAAGACACTTTACTTTTTGAAAAAATTGACTCTTTGCAAACTGACTGACAAAAGAATAGTCGGCTATATGCAGCTACCATTCCAGTCCTACTTCAGAATCATATGCTCCTTCCTCTAGTTTTATATGCAAAGCTTGAGCTCATGCTCTTTTGTCATGGCGTGCAGATCATTTTACGGCCTTGTCTCGTGCTTTGTGAAATTAAATAAGTTTTTATTTGGTTTACGAATTTAAAACCGATTATTTACGGTTTATAATTTTATAGGCCTGTAACTTCCGAGCAAATAAAGACCTACCCAACACTCTTGAAATTTTTTGGTCTTAGAAATAAGTCTATTTTTACTCCCAAAATTGAACAATACAATACGGAACATCCTGTATAATACCACTAATAACAATATATCCAGTATCCAATATAATATTTTATGGGAAAAATACAGTAATATAGAAACAAAAAAGCGATAAAACTAAAAGTAAAAAAAGAGAACGCTGGATGCGGGTGTAGTTTTGTCTGTTGGGGCACGTTGTCGAGATCAAAAAGCGTTAGAGCGACAACCGCATCGACAAAAACACATATACCAATCCTCACCCTCGCATTATTCCACTGTTTATCTGCGAAAGCGCCCTTAATCCCTTAATTGTTCGATGACATGGCACGATTCCACGTTTTATAGGCACCGATTTAATCAAAGGCCTATCAGCAGTAAGTTGTTTGATTTGTCTCAACGATATCAACTAAAAATACATATCTATAGCTCGCACTACGTGACGATATATTTATGTGTAAGAAATTATTTTGGCTATTCTAAAACGATCAGATGGAATGTTAAAAAAGTTTAATGTCACTTCCAAAACAGCTCCCTTTTAATTAATTCTTAAATGAATTACAACCATTAATTCTTTTATTGAATAAATGTTCAAAATCTCCACCATTTGAATCTATGCAAGCCTAGCACGGTTTTAACTTACTTGCCCGAGCAGTGGTACGTGTCTAATCAAGTTGGGGACTGGTTCTCCGTAAATAAGAAACATAGCGTGATATTCCCGTACAGAATAAAATTTTGACATTAAACGGTATTTTAATACACATACTGAAACAATTTTTGTCGCCAACACCCTTAGTGGGAAGCATCCCAATTAGTCAAGACGACGTTATCGTTTCCATTTTGCGTGATGTTCAATTCTTTTAATATTGATTTAATAATGTTCATTAGCTACATTTAATATTTAATGGGAGCCCGGGAGACTTGACCAGGGAGAGTTGAACCGTCTTTCAAAAATCAATTTAAATTTCGCGCTATAGAAACGTCAATACGCGTCATTGGTCGCGCGCGAGAGGCCAATCACAAGTATGCCGTCATTTTGCCCGATGGCCGGTTTGTTCGGTTGTCATTTTGAATATAAAACTAACAGGAAGGAACCTTGCCTACCTTTCTGCACATCATATATATAATCCTACTATATTGCTAATATCTGTAAGTGGAGGTGTCACAGAGTAAGTGAGACAGCAAACGTCTGCTTCTATGTATTTTTCTACTATCCGATCTTATAATAAATAATTTAATAAATATACGGAATATATAGTGAATATTAATATTAATTATTATTTCATTTATGAATATATATACCTAGTTTAAATATGAACATAGATGCATCTGATTACCTAACCAATTTTTGGAAATTATATGATTTTATAAGAGGATATTCCAATTTCTTAATAACTTTTTTCCATATTGGCCACATTGTACTGTTTGAAAACATAATTTTTTTTAATTTAATTTTAAATTTTTACATTTCTCTGCCATATCTAGTAAGTCTTCATTAATTTAATGCAGTAACGATAATTACACAATAATTTATTGTTTTAAACAACTGTAAACTTTTATCAGTTTCTTGTTTTTATTCATACTGCCTTACGCCACTGTCAAACCGGAAACAGTAGCCGTCCATATGCAGCTACCATTCCGGTTCCACTTACAGAATCATATGCTCTTTCCTGTGATTTTATATTCAGAGATTTATATAATTTTAGTAGTTTTGAGATTGTGATAGTGTTTATGAGGTACGTATTGTGTTACTACTATTACGTTGCCTAGTAATTGTAGATTGATGTGTTGGTAAGTGTATTTTTTTGTATGATTGAAGGTTTTTTCTGTGGTAAAAGTTAAATGTCAAAGTAGTGGGTGCGGAAGACTTGCACCATGGAGCGCAGGGGAAGTATGTTCAGTGGTTCATGTTTCCCTCTTTCGTATAAACGGTAGTTTCATTTGATTTTTTTATGTTTTACCCTTTTCTTATTTTCACAAAACAATACCAGTCCAATGTAAGCCCCTAGAAAATACATGTAAAAGGTTTGACCAGAAAACAAGCAATGAAATTGGTTTCTAAATTTGCTAAAGTGAATTCAATAAAATTTGCTGAAAGCTGGACGACGAACCGAAAGGATTAGTTTCGTGGATAACTTTTCAAAATTCCAGAAATAAGAACAAACGAAGCCATCAGCTTATCTGGTGCCACCAGTTTAAATAAAAAAAACATCGGTGATTTTTCACATATTTAAAGATAGTGCGCGAGAAATATGAGCCTCAGAATATTATAATTGTTACGAAACCAGATGCACGACTGTACAAGAATGTCTAAAAGTGACAGCCAGCAAAAAGTCGAAACAGGTCGGACAAGTCACATCTGCAGATAGAAGAACAACTATCACACTTTGTTTCGCCGTCAGTGCGATTGGAAACGTGATAAGTATCAAGATCATTTCTTATTTGAAGGATCGAAAGGGTCATCGGAAGACGCTTATCCGTGGTTGGATGACCACAAAAAAATTGTGATATCCCTTCCTTTATTCCTTTAATACTAGATAATCATGAGAGTCATGTAAGCATTGAGGCGATTAATTTTGCCGGAAATAATGGGATCATGTTGTTAACCCTTCCGCCACACTGAGTTGAGTGCATCAGCGATCCCCATTCTTCTTCATTTCCTTCGTTTTGAGCTTGCAACTCTTCTTCCAAGCTTCCTTAGTACCCAAGCCGCTACGTCGACTTTGTCGGTTTACGCGTCGATTATCAATTTCTTGTGCGTCACTGAAGTTGAGGTTGCCATTTACAATATTCAGCTCGTTCATCACCAATAAAATGCTTGTCTTTCCTTCATTGAATAAGCAAGCCAAATACACTGCCACCTCGATTATCTTCAAACCAGAATGTAGATGTTTCAGAGCCAATCGCCAAACAGTCAAGTTGAAACTTTCGTTTGCATTCTGTGTGTGGCCGCCTGTACATCTCTCTACTAACCCACCTCTCTATAAATCTTTATGTATCGGAATAATTTCTTTCTGGGCAGCAGGATGTAATAAAGTCGGATGTGCTCCATGCCTCGTTCCAAAACAATCAGCTTGTTTTCATTTATACCAGCTGTCTACACCCGCTCGATACTGTCACACTGGCATATTTTGGATTGATTAATATCTATGGATATCATATGATTATAAGTTGCAATTATTGCCCTTTTCATGTCTTCGACGCTATTAACATTTTTTCTAATCACTAAACCGTAGTAAGTGCTTAATTTTTTCACGTCAATTTGCCTTTTCCGCTGAATTTTTTATCTTTTCTGACGCTTCGGTTCACTATGATAATATTGATTTCCGAGGAAGGATCTTTTACGTGATCTACTAGTGCGAGTACAAGTACTATGCTCTTTTTTCGGATAGGTTTACGTTTTGCCTCCAAACTTAACAGACTTTACGAAAGTCAGTGCCAAACTAATGTTAAAACCGATGTTTTGTCAAAACACGCCAATGCTTCTAGTATAGTCCGTTTCAAGATATCTCGTTGCTCTTCGGCCAAATGTTAATTACCCCAATAAATCTCAATAAAAATATTTCTAGTTTCTTGCCAAAGGCGCCAGAGTGGCGTGAGTGGTTTAACTTCTGAATAATTTTGTGAAAAACATTGTTAAATTATGATTAAATTATTATGGTTATTATTATGTATGATTAAAACATTGTTTATTGGTTGGTGTATTTTGAATTTGTTGTACAATAAAAATAAATAAATAAATGTATCTATTAGTACAATAAAAATTATAACTAAATTTAATTATACATTTAATTCGGTTTCGCTCTCACTGTCACTTTGATCTACATTAATAATAAGTGGTTCTATATTATTACTAAATGATACATAGGATTCTTCTATTTTAATAACATGATTAATCGAATTTATTCAACTTTCTTTGGGAATACTATCTACAACCTTCCTGATTAAAGTTGCAGCACTTGCACTTAGAGTCGGAGAAATGTTTTCTGCTCTAACATTGGATTTTACCTGATGCCACATATGCTCAGTTGGATTAAAAATACAGTAATACGGGGGAAGGCGAAAAACCGTATGTCCCATATCGGCAGCAATGCTATTCCTTTTTAATATTAAATGTCCTTTTAATATTTCATTTTTTAACATATATTTAACATAGTTTTAACATATCCAATTCAACTACGCCTTCCTTAGTTAGTGTCGTTATGATAGTCCAAAGATGAATGATTAATATTTTTGGAGGATCTATCCATCCTCGGAATCAACATGTAAAATTGTAATTATTTTTCCCTTGTACGTTGAGGCTTTGGTTTGGTATTTTCTTGATGTATCTACCCATCCTTTTGCTGGTGTCTCATGTGTATCGAACCATGTTTCATCAAGGTAGATAACGGAACGATTTTCTAATCTGTATTTTTTATAGAGTTTAAGTAGTCAAATCGCTATCATCGCAATCGTTGTGATTCCATTAATATGCGTCTTTTATTAATGGTCCGATATGCAAAACCCATTTGAGTTAATATTCTCCGGAGGCTATTTCTGCTGCAAAGAATGTTGATTTCATCTTTCCTTAGTCATTATTGCAATGAATGCAATGTAGGAACAGTTTGCTCCTCATACATAACATACATTTTGCTTCGAATTAAGTCTTTGTGGCTTTCGTTAACACATTTTTTGGCTTTAATTGGCTTCATCACAATATCTTTAACTGTAAACAACGGAGTTTTCGTTAATGAAAACATTTCTATTGTGGCTGCATTTACATAAAGCCCCCTATTTCATTAAAGCAACATACACATTTTTAACAATTTGCTTAGCATCGGCCGATAATTATTTTGTTGTAAAATTAGCACTACCGCAGGCACAATGACCATTATCTTGCCAAGAACGCCACATTTTTGCCATGTTTGAAATAACAACAAATTCAGTCGAAATTATGGAACTGTACTGTTTAAAAAAAAATGGGAATTAAACTAAAATATTTTCAAAACTACTAAACCAGGTATAAAATTAATTTGACCTAAAATGGCTTATTTTATTTGGTCCAACCCTGTTTACGTGTCTTGCAACTTCGCCGGGTTTCGTTACGGCAGGGGTTGTTAAGAGTTTATTACAGTCAATTGGTCAACGATATATCTTGACACGCACAATTCCTTCAACCCAAGGTCTCTATTGTGAAAATGAATAAAAGAACATCTGTCGACGTCACTCTCCCCTCCAAATATATTTCACGTAGTTCATAAACTATCTAACACTTAATGAGGGATGCTCACTTAACCACTCATAATATCAGAACGAACTGACATTTTTATTTCAAACTTGAGGAACACATTTTTAAATAGTTTTACTAATAATTTATAGATTTATTTCCCCCCTTGCCGGTCGTGTTGGTGCCAACGGAAAGAACAGCGGCCTGCCGCTGCTGTGCCGAAACCGCATTGGAGCGGTAGTTGGTTCGATTCCAGCGCTCGGATGGTTGTTTTTCTTTCTTTCTTCTGTCTGTTTACTTCCTAAATGTTTGTGATTGTTTCTAAGCAAGAGTGTAAAATCCGACAACGAATTACCCCTCAGTCACGCCAGTTAAAGACTGGGTAAGGCCGGATGCCTTCTGAGAAGTGTTCTATGTTGGTCACTCGCCAGTCGGTAGGCTTCCTGATAGACTTATGGGTAAGCACATAACCAAGGGTTGATTGCCTGAGGGGGGTGGTGGCCTAGGTTGTCGATGGTGGCTGATGACTGTGGTTCGGAACCCACGTTAAGCTGTAGGTCCAGTTACTAAGTAGCCTTGTAGTTGCTGATGCGTCTCTAACCGTAAATCCTTTTCTCAACCCTCTGAGAAGAGATTAGCCTTGCGTTGGAAAAAGTGTGATGGTGAAAAATGTGATGACATTTTTGTCATCACATTTTTGACATTTGAATCATCAGGCTTTTCGAGAGACTAAAAAGCCCATTAATTAGTAGCTGATGAATGTGGTTTGAAGCCCACATTAAGTGCTCTCAAAAGTTTTACCGTAAATATCGAAAAAGTAAACAACAGACATCCAAAAATCGTCGAAAATAAATTAGCATGGCTGTAGATTATTATTTCTTTAATAAATCATAATAATCTTTAAAAAAAAAGTGCTTTTTAAACATTCTTTTGTTCGGTCGTTTGTTTTTTAAATTCAGATAAGCATTATCAGCATTGTTTTTTTCTCGTAGAATGAACTGCATATTTTTATCAGAAATACCTATTTTTATTGATTATTTTAGATAGTTCATCATATGAATGAATCAGCTTATCAATAGACGTGTCAGATATCACACTCCGTACAAGGTCGAATAGGTTTAAATACACTCGTGATTTTTTCCAGAACTGGGGAACAATTTATCGTCTAGTATGAACAACATCGTTCTTGAATCTCACGAGGGATTTGTTCCTACTCAAACACAACACCAAATTTGAATCGATTTGGATAGAATATTCTCTTTATCAGCAAATCAAATTATTTCGGCTCTTCAGCAGGATTCGAGCACACCTTTGAAGACGATTCTTCAAAATGAGTAGTCAAAATGATTTTTAAACTATCACACCAACTTAAAACGTAATACTGGTTGGTTTTTTGAAAACTGCAGTTTATTCCATTTTGAAATGCTATATATTAAAAATGTCATCGCTTAAACGACGGCCCTCATTACCGATGTAGTTTTCAAGGTTTTCTCGGAAATTCTCCATTGCACTGGAGCGTGGAGTGGTCAGGATTCCCATGGATTAGTTTCAATCCAGTAGGAGAAGTTATACTTGTTAACCATGCCTGTTAGATGGACATGATCATCAATCAAACTCATAGACCTAAACTATAGACAACATCATAGACCGTGAAGTGAACTAGGCGTTAAAACAATCATTGAAAAAGTTGACTGAACGGTGTTTAGTTGTAAATCTCTTCGAGTTTAGTGTTTCAGACCGAAGGTTCCAATAGAAAAATTGATCTACGATGGGAGATAACGCGTTGAAATAAGTGTCAATCGATCAGGCAGAATCTTTTACGACAGAAACGAGGTCTGGTGTGCAAGAAAAAAGTCATTTTTACGATCTGCCCTATAGAAATTTTGTTCAGATTTTTAGGCACGTTAATTCGATGTCGCTAGCATAGTCGCTTGTACCGAACGCCTGGGAAACTGCAATCACATTTTCGCGCATTGTTGCGGTCTTAGGCCAGTCAGAAAGTTTTCGGTTAAACGCAGTACTTGAAACCCACCGACCGCAAAACGCACGCTGCGGTTTTATTACAGATTTGCCATTTGGCATAAACTGTTTGACAGCGAAGGCGTAATGCACTCCGCTCCAAGTTAGGTAATAACTGAAAATGACACGAACGCACTGACCTCAGCCCACTACCTCGCCCATGAACTGAGCAACGACTCTTTGAAATAAGGGAAACCTTTTTGCCACACCTTGGACTTCATTAAAAAATAAGAATATATTTCATTACAGAAGAAGTTTAATATAAACAGTAAGCCTGATGTCACAATAGGAGAACAAGCTCATCACTCAGCGGACGCCGAATGTATGTTCTCTCTGAGACTGTTTTCTGAAGATACTCAAAGAGAAACATGAATCAAATGGTTAATGGGTGGGTTCTGGGTATATAATGACTGCTCTGGTCCAGAGATTGAGACTTGGGTTTGTGATTTCTGCAAATTGACTAAATTAATTTAAAAAAAATAAGTTACTTTTATTTTTACCAGTCTCAAGATCTCTTATAAATAAATGTTACTTATTTTTCTTTAAGAATCTTTGTGTCTTATTTTCATATTCCATATTTGAGTGCCTATTCCATAAAAAGCTACTATTTTGTTTCTTATATTTTCAAATAAAAAGAAAATATGTTAATTAAAAGTAAAAAAAAAAAACAAAACTGTCTCTAAGATATGCCAAAATATATGACTGACTATGATTATAATTAAAAGCCTTCAGTTCATAATGATAGTGTATTTTGTGCCACAAAAACAAAATGGTATTCCATATTTGGTCACACTTCTAATGATTTTTGGCCAAAAAAAAATGTTGGTTAACGTTTAAAAAAAAATCTCATGGCATTAAATCTGCCGATATTGCTGAACAAGAAATGTCCATCAATTCTCCTACTGGTTCCTTCGTTGTAAAATACTAAACTCAAGGAGATTTACCACCAAACACCAAATTACTTTATTTAGAGCTCGACGTTGGCTGACCATGTTAGTATCATCAGGAGATAGTTCAGTTTAATATAGAATTCAGTCAGATTGAATCATCTCCGAATTATGCTAACATGGTTAGGCGCGTCGAGAATTTATTATTTAATAGTAAATCTTCTCGAGTATCCACATATCTGGAGATGAATATCCGAGGTGAAGATGGAAATGACATGCCATGATTGGGATGTAACAGTGCATATCGATATCCAAAAGGTATGAGAAGTCATCTAGACTTTCTGATACCATGTATGATTATTAACAAGAGGATATATATAATAATGATACCATATATCAGCAAACCAATGGCGTGCGATTAAATAATTTGGGCATGCCATTAATTAAGAAATTTAGTTACCTAATCGAAACAATTTTTTCGTTCTACATATTATTCAACATGACTATTTTGGCAAAGAAACAAAAAGTGCAAGTTAAGTGTAACAGAGAATGTTGGTGGATTGAGAAATATAGCATGATTAGTAAAGGTGATAAAGTTTTGTCTTGACGAAAGTACTGATGTATCTAAATCTGCTCATTTAGCTCTTTTTGCTCGATAATGTGTAGTAAACGACATCAAGGAATAATTAATTGCGACGACATTGCTGCCAAGACCACAGATATCTGTACGGCTGATAAAAATTCACTTGCTGAGCAAATTCTGAAGCCTATATGGACTTTTGGCATCCAATTTGTGAGGCTGCACCAAGAAATCTAATATAAGTCATTCTCTCCGAAATGAAGACATCCATCGAGATCTGAAAGTGCCTTTGGTCGAGGATGAAATCAATTGGTTTGCAAGTAAACACCAGAAAAGTGGAAAACTATGAAAATGTCAAAGTGGTCTCGTTACTCGACAACAACGGACTTATTCGGTGGCTGAAGAGACTGAAACCGGTCGAATTAGTATAGTGATAATGAAGGGTGCCCGGAATTTATTCTGTTCATGTGTCAATCACATGAAAAGAGTGAGTAGTGTATTGCGGAGCACGTCGCTGGACATGTATCTACCAAACAGGCTAACATTAAGCTAAGTTTTAGTTTTAGTTTAGATAATAGAAAAATATTGTTCACAATTTGTAATATCTATACGACAGAATTAGAGAATAAAAAAAAACTTGCTGAGAAAGAAATTGATTAAACAAAATTGTTTCGATAACGATTGATGCTGCTCCAAGTATGGTGGGCGAAAAAATGATGCGACATTTAATTCTTGATTTCCAGTGCATCATTCATCAATAAGCCTTGCGTGCTAAGGATGGTTTCGCCTCCCTCGATAATATAATGTCCGTAGTCACAAAAAATAGTGATAGTTCGGTCAAATTAGACAGAAAAATAAGAGTGAAGGTGCTTAAATTCACATCAAGCTGGAAGTGAGTAAAATTGTTCAAAACATAATTAAAAATAACATTTCAAAATTCCCCATCGTTCCGGTACGTGGAAAAAAATTGGCTCGAAGTCAAAGGTCAAAAAAATGGGGTTTTTACGATTTTCATCAAAACGGTAAGTTTTATCGTAAAATTATTTCAAATTAAAATTGTAGAACATAAAATTATCTATAAAAAAGGTATTAATTTTTTTTTTCCTAGGAGCCACCGTTCCTGAGATATAACGATTCAAAAAGTTGTACGCGTCATAATATGTACACGTTTCCACGCCACCTCTGAGGTAGTGTATTTAGCGCGTTTTTTTGAACGTGGTTTCCCCAATAGGCCTATTCCACAGGTCTATTGTGATTCTGTTTAATTGGAAACTATTACATAATAACAGATATTAGCAAGGGTTGGAATTGATAAAAGCAATGGAAATTAAAAAACAGTGGAAAAATTGATTCGTCCGATTCATAATCTTCAATTACTTCTTCTTGTTCTTCTTCTTCTTGATCTTCTTCTTCTTCTTCTTTCTCTTCTCCTTGGTCTTCTTCTTCTTCATCCTGGGTGTAAGTGAATTGCATCAGTAACGATGTATCGCATGTCTCTTCGTTGGTAGCAAAAGAATCCTCTACTGTTGGTGATTCAACATTAGAACACCACTGGCCTTGACAATTCGTACATGCCAGAGAACAAAACAGTCCAACTTTTTTGCAACCACATTTACCACTGCATCCCTATTTATGGTTGCAAAAAATTGTGTTTAGCAGTTTTTCCGGCGCAGGTGGGAGTAAAGTCTGAATTGGTTCTAATGTATCGTCGACCGACTTCCAACCCCAGTCTTTTGGGTCTAGCTGATAACCAATCCACACTTGAACTTGGTAATATACCCGAAAAAGATGTTGATGAGCAGCAACTGAGGTTGGAGGAAGACAAGCTAATTGCACTTGTTTTTTATTTCGAGTGTTTTTAACTAAACATGCATATCGATACTTATCTAAGCAGGTAGTTTTCTTAGGAGCTCCGTACATAGAAAGAAGAAAGCGAATTCCGTTGGTGATAATTTCTTTTTTTTAAATCTTCAGCACATTGAACTAAATCTTGTTTTTTAATAATTTTAAAGACTGTTGTTTTACACCTCCTGTAAAATGCAGATGTCGTATCACAGCCAGTTATTACCTGTAAAAATAGTACATGATTTTGACACTTTGCAAAAGTTGATAAACTTTTTGATGAATATATTTCCGATTGATTTTGAACTTTTCTTGGTTTTAAAAAGAAAATAGTTTTTTCAGTTGGAGTTCGAGCAGTGAGTAATACGAGTAAGTCTACATCTTCACCAACAACAATAGTTGTATTTGTCAAATTAAATTGCTCTATTGCTGTTTCAATAACCAGTACATCAGCATCGTTATTAGCTTGTTTAACCAATATATTTTCAGCAGTAAACTTTTCTTTCAACATTGAAATGAACTGAGACTTGTGAGTATTTGCAAGAAATTTCTTTTGACTAGTAGGAACTGTCCAAGTTCATGTAATAAAATATCGGAAGATAAAGATGTTGGTAAAGTTCGACGACGTTGTTCTGCTGCTTTAATATTTGTCGTGTAATCATTATAGCTATCAAATACGATAGTAACTCTGGGACCAAAATGTCGACATACATACTGAACGTATTTAGTGTTGTTAATATCAATATTTATCAAAATTTATCAAAACAATCGTAAATAGCAGACTTCTGTGTTTGACGCATCCCGATGTCATCAAACAACGATAAAGGGTACGGAGCCAATTCATATTCAAAATATTTCTCTATTTCATCTTGAAATGCTGCAGTAATACTCATGAAATGCTCATGAAATGCTCATGAAATACTCATGAAATGCTGCAGTAATAATACAGGGTCAACAGGTTTCATTTTACCTGATATGCTCATAGTTATAGTTACGTATATTTTATATTTTAAATGTAAGTTACAATCACCGATAGAAAAATATTTTTACTTATATTACAGCTACAGAGATGTATATACGTGATGTACTTATGCATATTATGACACTTAAAACTTTTTAAATCGTTATATCTCAGGAACGGTGGCTCTTAGGAAAAAAAATATTGATACTTTTTTTATAGATAATTTTATGATCTACAATTTTGTCTCAAGTAATTCTACGATAAAACTTACCGTTTTGATGATAATCGCGAAAAACCCATTTTTTAACCTTTGACCTCGAGTCAATTTTTTTCCACGTACCACGTACCGCAACGATGGGGAATTTTGAAATGTTTTTAATTATGTTTCGAACAATTTTAGTCACTTCCAGCTTGATGTGAATTTATGTACCTTTGAATGCCTAGATTGACCGGACTATGAACCTCATATCGTCGCAGACTTTAAATAAACGAAAGTTTAATGCTTAGTTGGATTAAAAAGTAAAGTGTTTGGGTTAGAGGCGCATCAGCAGCTAGGCTATTTAGCGACTGGACCTACAGCTTAACGTGGGTTCCGAACCACGGTCAATCAGCTTCCGACAAACCCAGGCCAGCACCCCCCTCGGGCTATAAACCCTTGGTTATGTGCCTACCCATAAGTCTATCAGGAAACCTACCGACTGGCGAGTAACCAACGTAGAACACTTCTCAGAAGGCATCCGGCCTTACCCAGCCTTTAACTGGCGTGACTGAGGGGTAATTCGTAGTCGGATTTTACACTCTTGCCTAGAAACAATCGCAAACATTTAAGAAAGATAAACGGACAGAAGAAAGAAAAATAACCATCCGAGCGCTGGAATCGAACCAGCTACCGCTCCAGCGCGGATTCGGCAAAGCAGACGCTCTTACCGCCGCACCAACGCGACCGGCTAGTTGGATTAGGTCAATTCGGTGAATAATGGTTTACTGATGTATAATAATGTTCGATGGTTGAGCCGAGGTAACGTACTTCTTTTTACAAAATGAGGAAAAAATTCAACAATACTCACAATTGATGTGATTATGTGGCTTATAAAATTAATGTCTGTTACAGACATTTGCAGGGTATTTCAATGAATTAAACGTAAAGTCTCAAGGCGCAAATAAAACAATTATCATTATGATCGGTCTCATTCGTGCTATTGAAGCTAAACTGCAAGTTTCAGTACCGATATTATTATCAAAAACCACCAAGTGTTTCCCAAACTTGAAAAAAATCACCAGAGATTTTAATTTACACGGAAAACCAAATGAAGCAAAAGTCACTGAAGATTTTAATTCGGTAATTCATTCTTCAACCAAAAAATCTTCATCGAGATTTCCTCAGTTCAAAAAATTATCGGTAACACTCAAGTTTATTATGTATCCTGATGTGACTTCACTTCATAAACTGAACTTGTCCAAATTTGATTGTTCTATATAGATTCTACTAGACTAGTTCAATATAGATTCAAAAATGTATCGAAACAAGGAAAGAGATGGAATTAAATGAAATAGAAAGACTGTCAGGCAATATGAGTAAAAATAACAATATCAAAATTATGGAAACCTGGAATTCAATTCCAGATTTTTTTTTTCCAGTTTCTTCAGATACATTTAGCTGTCTGAAGAAACTTTTGCAATCTTAAAAGGGCAAAGGGATTTTGCAATCTTAACAATATTTTTATTTATCTATGCCTGAGTCATCATTTTCAGAAATTAATTTAACATTAGAGGCTCCCTTAGAAACCGCTTGTCAGATGACTTCAGTTCAGCTCACATTCTGCTAAAAGTCACAAAATATGAAGCTAATATAAGTTATTTGACATCTAATTTGCAACAGCAGAAGTCGCAAAATTTTTTTATTTCATTTAAATAAACTTAAAACTGTTAATGTTACGATTGCTATAAAAATGTATATTTCTGGTTGCTAATAAACAGTTTTAAGTTGATAGTATTTAGTTTTTTTCCTATTAATCACCAAGTCCAGATTACTTGACAGCACGTCATGGGTTCATTAAACATTTCTTTAGAAAAAATAGCACGTAGATCTATAAAAGTTTACCATCCCTGCCATATATGATTATGCAAAGTCAACATAACGGGCTGATATAACAGTAATGACATTTTCATTGTCATGCTCAAAAAAGTAAGGACCAATAACGTCAAAAGATGACTAGTGTGGTCACTGTGCCCTTTGTTCTGTACATGCTATTAGTTAAAGGAATGTGCAAACAAATAAAATCTCAACAAATAAGTTAAAGAAAACCCAATTCCGTCCATACAATTTCTGTGTGCTTCGAAGAAAAAAATTGTTCAGCTAATGTACAGTTTTCAGCTTCGAAGCTGGCCAGATGCTTTCAAGCGTGTTTAAACTAAAAAAGCTTTGAAACTAAAGTTCAAATTGAGTATTTTTTGTATGATATGCTTGCCAGGTTGTTGTTTGGCTTAGCGACGGACTCCTGAATGCGCTTGTAAAATGCCCTTAACAAGAGCAGAGCTAATAACAAAACAGACTATCAAAATAACTATCAAAAACCGATTGAGTTGTCTGTATAGAAAACTATAATGCGGAAACCAAACTTACAAATGGGAAACAAATTTTCAAAATTAAATCACTAATCATGGTGTGGTCACTGTGCCCTTTGTTCTGTGCATGCAATAAACCCAATTCCGTCCACACAATTCCTGTGTTCTTCAAAAAAAAAAACTGAAAAAAACGTGTTTAAACTGAAAAAGCTTTGGAACCTCCTTTCAAATAGGGCATTTTCTTGTACGATATGCTTGCCAGATTTTGTTTGGCTTAGAAACGGATTCCTGAATGCATTTGTAGAATGTCCTTATCAAGAGTAAAGTCAATAACAGCACAGACAATCAGAATTACCATAAAAAATTGACTGAGTTGTCTGTATAGAGAACTATAATGTGGAAACCAAACTTAACAACGGGAAAACATTTTCAAAATTAAATCACTTGTGGTATGATCACTGTGCCCTTTGTTCTGTGCATGCAAGCAAACCCAATTCCGTCCACACAATTCATGTGTGCTTCGAAGAAAAATGTTCAGCTAATGTACATTTTTCCACTTCGAAGCAGGCCAGATGCTTCCAAAAGTGTTTAAACTGAAAAAGCTTTGGAACTTCCTTTCAAATAGGGCATTTTCTTGTACGATATGTTTGCCAGATTTTGTTTGGCTTAGACACGGATTCCTGAATGCGTTTGTAGAATATCCTTAGCAAGAGTAAAGCCAATAACGGCACAGACAATCAGACTTACCATCAAAAATCGACTGAGTTGTCTATATAGATAACTATAATGTGGAAACCAATCTTAATAATGGGAAACAAATTTTCAAAATTAAATCACTTACAAAAATTACGTTGATCCATTGCAGTTCAATGTTTGATAAAAATAGGATTTTAATTAAACTCTAATGCAAAACAAATATTTTCCGATTTAATTTAATATGAATTGTATTTGTTGGCAAATCCACTTCCAATTATACATACATTTTTAATTAAAATGACATAGTAGATGTAGATTAACATTATATATACAGGGTATAAGGAAAATAACTTTACATATAAATTTTATATTAACAAGTCAGAGTTTGGCAATCCAATTCCTAATAACTTCAAACTAATTTTTTTGTTTCATTATCCTTTATAGACATTTATTCCAGACGTTTCAATACATATCTGGTTTGTTTATTTGCAAAAAAAATAAAACTTACAAATTAACACTTTAACCGTTAGATGCGTCTATGAGACCAGTAGAGAAATTTAAACCTGAATGTTGGCAACCCTGCTTGTCCGACTGAATTGTGGCTCTCAGTACCTTTCCCCCACCTATCCACCACGTACTTCTCCCTATGAATTGTTAGTTTATTGTCTTTGTTTGGCCTAGATAGATTGATTTGTCAAAACATTCCAGTCGCACAGACCAAGTATTTCGCTTTACGCAAACTATTTTCACTTTTATTTTTATTGTTTGTTAAATTGTTCATTTTATTTGCACAAAAAAAAGTAAATGTTTGGCACCTTGACTTTGCTAGTTGCGTCATGCAGATGTTGCAAGAACTGAGCGATAAAGCAACTAGCCCAGATATAGAAGAAGACTTTAGCGATTCAGCTGATGATCCGGACTATGTTTTGCCTGCTCAATTGCAAGACTACAGCGAAGAAACGGATGAAGAAGCTCTGATAAAAACATATCTCAAGCGATTGTGCATGAAAATCAAACTATTATTAATGATGGTGTTTTTGATGAAGTTCGGAGTGCTGATGAGATGGTAGATGAAGGAGAATTAAGTCGACGACTGCCTGATTATATATTTAGTTGGATGATGAAAAATGAATCTGGACCACTCTATTTTTGGTCAAATAAAGGAGCAAATAGTACTAGTAGAAATATTATTTGCGGATCACCTGATCCTTCAGGGCCTGCGAAAGCTTTGGAAAGTATGCCTGACAAGGACAAAGTTTGGAAACTTATGTTTGCCGATAATATGGGCGAAATGATTGTTACTTATACAAATCAAAAACTTTCAGAAACTCATCAGGTCAGTCAAAAGCTCATTAGGTACCGAAAAATCAAACTACCGAGACACAGACGTTATAGAATTGAAAGCTTATATTGGTTTGTTAGTCCTGTCGAGCATTCTCAAGAGTGTCCATGAAAAAATGAAGTCATTGTTTTCAAAAGATATTACAAACGGACCTTATTTCAATGCTACAATATCCCAAAAATGTTTTGAAATTTTGACATCGACCTTGCGGTTTGACGATTCAAGTACTATCGAGTTGAGGAAGGCTACAGATAAGGCAGCTCCTATCTCAAACTCGCAAAAAGCGTATTGTCCTACTGAAAATTTAACAATCGATGACATGTTAGTGTCATTTCGTGGTAAATGTGACTGTGCCTAAACAGCCTAAGAAATATGGCGTGAACATAATGTGCTTGTGTGATGTAAAGACACCTTTATGATGCGTACATTTACAAGGGGGCATACATTTACAAATGAGCTAAACTTGCAAAAAACAACTATGTGTGTTGTACGACTTTTTAAAGTAGTTGAACATACGAACAGGAACGTGACATGGGACAACTATTTCACTTCTATTAAATCTGTTGATGAAGTTGTTAAAAGAGATCTAACTTATGTTGGCATAATGTGGATAAGCTGGTTATCCCAAAGGAATTTCTTCCTAGTAACAGCAGAGTTGTAGGGTCAGCTGATCACTGCTTCAATGGGTGAAATACCCCTCTTTCTTTTGTGCCTAAAAAAAATAAAGCAGTCGTGCGGATTTCAAGTATATACCAAAGAGCAGAAATAAACCAATAAAATAAAAAAACGAAAATAATTTGCTTTTACAACGAAATCAAATACGGGGTCGATTAACTAGATATGATAAACGCAGTATTCGGGCCAAACAGAAGACCTAGAAGATGGCTGCTCGCTGTATTCTATAGAATAGTTACTATTTGTAGTGTCAATTCTTTTATCCTTTATCAAACCTACAAAGATTCACCTTTGCTAAACCGTTTTTTATCCCTGACAGATTGGGTAAAGGATATGATTGAACCGCACTTGAGAAGAAGACTTTAGATTCAAAATATTTCAAGGGAGCTAAGAACACTTATTGTAAAATCACTTTCAAATCCAGACAGCGAGCAGCAAGCAGTCGAAGAAGTTGTAGCTCCTACGCATATGCTACAAAAACGGAAACTATATAGCAAGTGTCCATACACCAAACACAAAAACACACGCCTTCGCCCAACTCTCCACCATGCGACGTCGCGTGTCTTTCGGGACCGGTTTTTAGCCTTTCAGCCGTCATCAGCCGAACTCCAGACGAAAGCAGTTGGGAGAGACGATCGGGGCCAGGCCATTTTAATGACGGATCGTGATCGCACACAACTCACTCCATCATACGGCGAATGCTCGTAGTAGTCAAGACCGCTCTTAACTAAAAAAATGACCAATTGACCTGGCCTGGCTCCGATCGTCTCTCTCAACTGCTTTCCTTGCGTTCGTCTGGAGCTCGGCTGATGACGGCTGAAAGGCTAGAAACCGGTCCCGAGAGACACGTGATGTCGCATGGTGGACACTTATGCGAAGGCGATCGGTGGCACCATGTGGAGAAAGGGTGAAAAATTTCTGTAATATTTCCGTCCACGGTTCCGTTACGCTACCTTGTTGCTTATATATATATATATATATATATATATATATATATATATATATATATATATATATATATATATATATATATATATATATATATATCAAACTGTTCTAACACTATTTATTTAGAACATAGCAGAAATGTTTGTGTAGGCTGTGCGTTGATGAATCCTACTCCAGGTACTTCAACATAATATAGAGAATTTTTCATTTAATTTACATTATTTTAATTTTACTTTTTATAGTCAACTATATTTTAAAATTGACTGTATCAACAATTAATATTTTATTGTCAATTAATTTTGTTTTTATTATCAATAAATTATTATTAACATATGGGCCCTGGTGGACCACGCGAAGTACAGTTAGAGGCGTTTGTTGTTGTTAGCCTTCCTTTACGCCCATACTAATTCCATTATTTCGCTATGAGCTTTTTTCCTTTCATCAGACCAAGTTGTTCCAGTCTTCCTACCTTTTTTTCTCTGGCCAATCCCAAACGTTAACGTTGTGTCTGAAACAGCCTCTATCTTGAGTTTCACTTTGTGTAATATTTGCTGATCTTAGGTCCTCTTTAATTGCAGCAATCCATTTAATTATTTCTACTTTAGCTCTATTCCTATTTTCATAAAATTCGACTATTTGTCTGGTTAGCCTACTCGGATTCATCCGTTTTACGTATCCATAAAAATTAAGTCTTCTTTTTCTCATATCGCTATGAAGATCTGTGTATTGTTTGATTTCTTGGTTTTGTCGAAGTTCTCTTTCGATATGCTATTTATTTGTTTGGGGCCTTAGATTTTTCTTATGATTTTTCTTTCCTTTTTTTCAATCTCCTCGATGTCTTTCCTTCTATTCAAAATGAGCGTTTCTGCCACATATAGACATTCTGGCTCAATAACTGTGTTGTAATGTCTCAGTTTTGTGTTTTTAGATATTCATTTTTTGCTATAACTATTTTGCGTAAGTCTCAATGCAGTTTCCATTTTTTACATCTACCCTTATTGGCCGCTTTTTCCAACCCGTTCTCCATAATTATTTCACCCAAATATTTGAATTGAGAGACTCGTTTGATGCTACCATATTTTGTTTTTAAAAATGGTTGTTCTTAGTCTGTTGCAGATCATGTATTGTATCTTATCAAAGGACATTTGGAGTCCTACCTTTTCTGCTGTTTCTTTTAGGATTTCAATGTGTTTTTGTTCCGTTAATATATCTTGAGCCAAAATTGTTAGATCATCAGCAAACGCCAGATAATCAATCATCCCCAGTTTAATGTGCTGGTCAATATTCAGAGCCGACTTTTTTTCACGCCACTCCTGTATTACTTTTTCTAGAACACAGTTAAATAAGAGTGGCGAGAGTCTTTCCCCTTGCCTCACGCCAGTCTTAATTTGGAAGGCTTCTGAGATGGCACCTATGAATTTGACTTTTGACCTTGTGTTAGTTAGTGTTGATTTAATAACTTCCAGCGTTTTCAGATCTAGTCCTTGTTCTTTCACGATTTCGAATAAAGATTCGCAGTCAATAGCATCATATGCTTTTTTGAAATCCACAAATCTACAGACGAGATTTCTATAGTACAGTTTTTGATGTCTTAGGATCAACATTAGTTTCAGGATCTGTTCAGGGCAGGATCTGCCTGGTCGAAAACCTGCTCGATATTCACCAATTTTAGGTTCTAACTGTCCCTGTGCTCTGTCCAGTAGACATTGAGATATAATTTTGTAATAAACTGGGAGAAGAGATATCCCTCTGTAGTTGTTTCCATCCGTTCTATCTCCTTTCTTGTGTAGTGGATGGATTAGAGCATCTTTCCGGTCTTCCTGAATCCGTTCGGTTCGCCAAACTTCTAGAATGTTGGTTATTTCCTTGATTGTACCTGGACCAGCGGATTTCAAAAGTTCAGCAGGGATTCCATCTTTACCAGAAGCTTTGTTATTTTTAAGTCGCTTGATTTGCCTAATTATTTTATCTTCATTCGGTGGTAATGAATCTGGGTTTATTTGTCTAGGGTTTAGTGTTGGTAATTTGTTTAAGGGCTCAGGACAGTTTAGTATTTGTTCAAAATATTTCGCAAGTTCTTTGCAATTGTCTTAGTTATTTAGAGCTAATTGTCCGTTTTTCTTTTGGAAGCAAAGACTTTGAGGTTGATAGACTGTTAATTTAATTTTAAATGTTTTGTAAGAGTTTCGGGTGTTATTTTTTTGGAAATCTTTTTCTATTTCGTTAAGTTGATTGTTTTCATATTTTCTTTTAGTTTGTCTAATTAGCTTTGATGTTTCTTTTCTTACTTCCAACTGTTCTGTGCTGGTTGTTTATCAAGCTCTTCTGTTAGGGTTGGTTTTATTTTCGTAGCGCGAACTTTGGTATAAGCACTCTATTTTTGAATAACTTTTCGAGGTTTTAAGCTAAGTTTTATTCTAGTCAAGTAGTGATCCGTGTCTATGTTAGCTCCTTTCCTGACTTAAACATTCAAAATCTCTATATAATTGGGGTACGAAATGGCAACATGGTCAATTTGAAATTCACCCATGTACGTGTTTGGGCAACTCCAGGTCTTTTGTTTTGTTATTTTCTTCTTAAAATGGGTTGGCGTTATTTTTAGATTAATCTGCGAACATAGTTCAACCAATCTTCTACCATTCTGGTTAATCCATTTATGAGCGGGAAAACTGCTGATTGTTTTCCTGTACTTTCTTTCTTTCCCTAGTTGGGCGTTGAAATCACCCAACAGGATTTTTACATGGTTAGAAGGAATTTTAGAGATAGTCTTTTCCAGAATTTCCCAGGACTTATTTACTTTTTTAGGATTAGATATATTTTCTTCGTTAACTGGGAGGTGTGCATTGATTAATGTATAGTTTTTGTTAGCACACTTGAGGGATAGTGTCATAAGTCGATTATTTACTGGCTGAACATTAGTTATAGAACTAAGAATGTTTCTTGAGATAGCGGAAGATATCTCTAAATGTTTCTTGTTATTAAATATTTTATTTAACTCCTGCGTCAATGATTTTGGCAATAAAAATAACGAATCAATGGAAAAAGGGAAGCACATACTGAACATGTGTCTCAGACCAGGTCTTTCACTTTATATAGTTTGAACCGCCTTTCAGTTAAAGTGTTAATGTTGTTTGATATCAAAGTTGAAATTACTAGCGCTAAGTTTGCATACCGTAACACTTTTAGCGATTCACGTCACATTAAGAACAATATGATTAATTTATTAAATTAAGTGTTGAGTCTATGCAATTCTGGCACAGTTTTAACCTATTCCCCTAACAGTTTTAAGTTCTGGAATATTTCCAATTCGGTTGGCAGCTTCTCCGTAAACAAAAGGTACATCGTGATATTCGCATACAGAATACAGCTTTGGTTTTAAATTTTTAAATGGAATTTAAATATAGGCACTGAAATAATTATTACCAACATCCTTTATCGTTGAAATGAACTCAATTAGTCAAAACGACGTTACAATTTCCATTTTGATTGATGTATGTTCATTAGTTTATTTATAGTTTAATCATTAAATAATAATGAATTATTATTCGGAAAATATGCTCTTACAAATATTTGCTTAAAATGAAAATTCTTATCATTCTTATCGTTACTTTCTTATTCAGTTACACCCTGTAATATATATATATATATATATATATATATATATATATATATATATATATATATATATATATATATATATATATATATATTCCCATCATCATCTTTCTCAAATCCAGGCAGTAGCGAACACCTTGATTTCCAGATCCTTTCGACTGACACTACCAGATACACGACGCGAAGAACTACCAAAAATTTCCATAGTCCTTAGACAAAATTGATATACAGAAAATTGTTTCAGGAAGGCAATTCACTGTCAGGAAACCCAAACACGAAGAACAATAGAGGATCATGAACCAAATGCACTAAAGGTCCTGCTACCATACTTAAAAGGAATCACTGATAGATTAGGCAGATTACTAAGGAAATATAAGATTGAACAGCCGCACAAAACTATCGCAAACATCTTAAAAGAGCCCAAGGACAAAGTTAGAGGGGAAAATCATGGAGTGTATAGTATATCTTGTTCCGACTGCAACAGAACATGCATAGGACAAACAAACAGACGAATATCGCCCAGAAAACAAGAACATAAAAACAACTTAAAAAACAAACAAATCACTTCCGCTCTGTTCCAGCATCATACAAACAGGACATAAAATCAATTTTAAAGGAGCCAAAGAAATAGCAAATATTGGAAACTACAAGGTCCGAACAATCAGAGAAGCCCTTGAAATCGAAGAAAGGGGCGAGCTAAATACGCGAAACAACGCTCGCACCATTCCAAAAGCATGGAAGTCCTTTCTGAAAAAAGAAGAAACACGCCAACGTGGCGGGGAGGCATAAAAATCAATAAACGGACGCCCGACAGCGTTGCCGAGCGCCGCAAATTGTCCCGAACTACCCCGATATAATCTGCGCAGTCCGTATAATCCGGCCAGCTATAAAAACGAGCACAACGACACGTGCACGTTAATTGGACTCTAGTCGAAGCGGCTAACACTTGAAAATGCCAAATGAGATTTTGGCGAAACATCGCGACTCTTCATAGAATCAACGGATCGACACCCGGAATGATTTGGAAATATATATATATATATATATATATATATATATATATATATATATATATATATATATATATATATATAAAGTAAATTTTTTTCATTCTAAAATTGTGTTACAAAAAACTGATGCATCTTAATAGTCATCGTCATCGTCAGTGCTCTCATTATCATAATTATTGTCATCATTGACTTTTGAAGTGCTACCGCTTTCTATTATTTTACCATCTGCAACGAAATAAAAAACTATAACACTTTCGTAATTCGTTTTATTCATTTTTTGTTTACTTTTACCTTCAATAATAATAACTAATGATGGTAATTGTTCTCCAACAAACCAGACGAAATCATATTTATCATCGTTGATGGTCCAACCGGAAGCTACTGGTGATAAAAGTGTTGAATGTTTCAAGTGAACGTTTCTCGAAAATTTTGCCACATAACAAACTCGAAATAAATACTATTGCAATTTAGCTTTATACGGTAGTAGGTTTGATGAATCGAAATTTCGACATTTTTTTTTTAAATTATCATCAGAATTTTTAGATCGATAAGTATTAGAAAATAAATGAAAGTATCACAGACCCCATACATATTACAAATACATTTCTCTAAGGTGACTAATGAATGCTAGAGTAATTTTTCGTTATCTGTTATAATATTTTGTCTTCTGGAAATGTTTTAATATTTTTTCTTTAAGATAATGATATAATATAATAATGATTTATGTATGGTCATTAAATCTACATCCAATTTAGGCTGAAGTTTTAACTCATGTTCCAAGTCATGATTTTACGTGTCGCAAAGAGAAGATATCAACAGACAACATCTTTTTGACAACCTCTTCCTCTATTAATAATACAATATTATTGACAATAGATTTGTGGATATTTGGATTGTTATGCCAGGACGTATGTGGAGTATCCACAACTACTTTATTGTAATCGTTCAAATATCCTAATTCATACGAATGATGATAAAAAACCGTTGCAGTTCCAGATTACAGACGATTGATTTTTTGTAACAACTTTTCTTCTTCTAATTTTGTCATCCACTCTGTTATTTTTTCATAAATTTTTGCGTCGTTTGGAGAATGTAAACTTTGTTACTCACCTTTAACTTGTCTACGATCTTGTTCGCAAAAAAATACTTTTAATATTTTAACTTGTTTCTAAAGCATCTCCATTCTCAGGAAATTCATTACATGAATCAATTTTTTGCATATTTATATCATAATTGGAACTTGGAGCAGCACTATTTGACGCGGTCTCGCTAAGATTTACTGGAATATTTGATAATGAGCGAGCGAACTAGATGTGCTGGGAAGATCTGCTACTGATGAAGAATTAATGTTAGATAAACTACGATACTTAGACATTAAGGCCGTAAAACTACTATAACATTGTCTATGATATCCATCAGTGCTATTAATTAGCTCCGACAACTCAATGTTATAGTATTTTAATTCAACTTGGCACGTAAAATACTACAAAAATACATAAAAAGTTTTAATTTGTCTTCAAGTGTAAAGTTATTATTTTTTCATTTTTGCCTTTAATCACATTTCATTTTATCACTAGCCATTGTATAGAGCCATGTTTACATTAAAAACCACAACAAGCACAAACATGTGACTTTAGACTAACGCCATTTTGAAAACGAACCGTCGTAGCAGCTGTCGTTGTGCATCTCTCTCCCACAACTAACGAGCAGCTGACTGAACTCTTCCAGCATGCCTACTCTCTTTTCCGCTTTAAATCTGTCTGGCTCTTGGTTTAATCGTCGAATTATTGGCTGGTTTATTAATTTTAAATTTCTTAATATTTAAATAAAATCATATTAAAATTTCAGCCATACTGATATATTTTTTTTTTTAATAAAAAATTACATATGGCATATTATTAACAATACTAATAAAAATTTCTGGAAATTATAAATGTATGTTTCTAAAAGTTGAAAAAGTCAAAAGAGAGAGCGAAAGAGAGGGCATATCAAAAAACCAACTTTCCTAAAATTCTTTTTCAAAAACGTTGCTATGTGATATCTTTTTTACGCCAAAAAAAACAAGACGTTCTCTTATTTTATCGGAGCACCGGAGAGCAATTGACAATCGCACTGTGTATTCCCCTCCGATAATCCCCTTTTTTCGCTATTTACACTTTTGTTGTAGGTTGCTTACTTTTCCAGATATTTCGATTGCACAACTTGCCCCTATGAGCAACTAGCCCTGCTCTACCCTACTTATAACTTGAACTCGAACACTCGTACATGACCTAAACAAAAAGTTATCGTTCTGAATTTGAAAGGCAAATTTTTATATTAAAATTCAATTAAAAATAATAAAAAAATAATAACTGTACAGTGTACAACCAGTAATTAATAAGACAAAACTAAAAAAACAGGACGCGATGGTCTTTGCGGCAGGTGTGTGATCTTAATATAAATAAAAGAACAATAAATTACGTGAATTTTATAACAATGTATCATCATCATTATTTTTTTCTGTTAAATAGATTAATCCATCCCCACGCTTTCAGAAAATCTAATCAATAGATTTTATACTTTAAACGGCTCGCGATTTTAACAGTCACTCCAGTAAGATCTCACACCGACGTCAATAGCGGTCGATCAAGTGTCGGCGTACTCTCTGTGATAATATAACGAGAATGGGTCAAGAAGGACAAGAAACAAAGCTTTACACGTTGGCCGAAGTGAAAATACACAACGGACAAGATGATCCGAGGGTTTGGATTATTTATAAAGATTCTGTATATGATGTAACAGATTATTTAGAAGAGGTAAGTATTTTTTTATTGAGTATACATGGTAAATGATTATTGCCTTGTAGAACGATGCCTTATCATACATTATTTTGGTACAAATATCTCTAATTTTTAATGGGCGATTACCCAGTATAAGATCCTTAATGTTGATAATGTTTCTTTCATTGGTTGACGTGACTCCATCGACGAAGTTCATCTTCAACTGCTCCTAAATAAAATAAAAACTAAAATCCTTATAAACTTTTATTTGACCATGCAGCTTCATCACCATTAACCCTTTCTTAACTTTTCTAATGTATCTGCATACGAATTTTCGTTTTTTAGATAAAATTTTATGTAAATTTGCTCGATGAATTTATTAATTTTAAAAAATCGGTGACAAAAACATTTAACAATTACAAGCGACGCTTTGTAACTTATTAGGTGGGGATTACTAAGTGAGTATTACTAGATGGGGGTTACTGGGTGGGGATTACTGAGTGGGGATTACTAGGAGAGGATTGCTTGATGGGGATTACTATGTGGGGACTACTGGTACTATGTGGGGATCAGTGGTGGCTCATGAGGGAGGGCGTTGGGGCGCCGTCCCTCCAGTATTTATCACAGTAAACAATTTTTCAGAGCAAAACACCATATTTTATTTCCGTTCAGTTTTTTCCTTTAACTCATTTAAAAATATTATTCAAAATTAAAATCTCTAAATGTAGAAGAACGTCTGTCGGCCCTTCACACTAAATAATGCGGTTAAAAATTCCATCCTCTCGTCACAATTTTTACATCGCTGGTCGGATTACGTTCATTTATCTCGTTGTTGGCGTTACATGTTTTATTGGTTGCCAGAATTCGGGGGTTTAACCGCTTTCTAAAATATGTTATTTGGACGTAGTTTCCCTGCGACCGAGGGTATTGGTAATTAGTTTTAAACGCTGATTTGGTGGGTACGGAGCGTTTGATATATCTCGCGTCGCATATTTCCTTCGCCTCGTAAATAGTTGTTTTAATTTGATATTTGCTATGTGTGTATACATTGAGTAGTACTCTTTAAATAAAAATATTCAACTTTTAATTGCAAATATGAAGGCGTCTGATTTAAAACAGTTAATAATGACTAATTTAAGTTGTCTTCCAACTTTTTCGAATTTTCTCTATTGATTTGCAGTTACAATAAACTGTTTGAATGGTTTACCCTTCGGGAAACGGTAAATACCTACTTATTCATTCCTTTATCTGGGCAACAAGCAACAACCCATCCTCCAATGTCCTTGTAAGTAGTAACAATACAAAATTTTAATATTTTTCTGGCTCACCTCCTATATATGGTTTCAATAGCTCGAAAAGTAAAAAGGAGGAAGGGAAAGCAAAAAAAATCTTCAGCAGCACCATTTTCTTCTACGCCCTCCCACTTTAAAAACCCACGACCCGCCATTGGTGGGGATTACTGATGGCCGGCAAACCGATATGAGTCTGATCTCAGCGATAGTTATTAGTTTTTCTGACCCATTGTTTAAGAATTATGGGTTTAATAGTGGCTCAGATAACCCAACTTGGATTTACATATTCTTTCATTTAAGGTCAGGAGGGTACCGAAATGGTACACGCGGTCCAGTCTGTTTGGCTTTTCTCGCCTGTATTTTGGCTGCGGATTTTTAGTGATCGTCGTCATCATGGAGCTGTACAGCTCTGTACTAGGTGGGGATTACAGGGTGAGGATTACTTTGTAGGGCTAGCTAAGTGGGATTACTAGGTGGAGATTACTAGATGAAGAAATTTTCACGTCATCATTTTATTAATAGTTAGAGTTTCGCTGTTGTGCAGTGCAAAAGTGCAAGTTTTATTATGAATAAAGACGCACTAAACGATCGTAGTAAAATTATTGTAATTTACTAGTCTAATTTAAAAGTTCGCGGAGCGGAAATTATAAAACAAGTTTATAGTTGAGTAAATTACTTTATTCTTTCGTATATTCTTCTGTACGCTCAATATATTTTTTCCAACGGTTCTCCAATTCATTTATTCCATCTCTGAAGTCATTTTCTGGAAATCCTTCAAAATACTCATCTACGGTTGCTATAACTTCTTCATTTGATGAAAAACGCTTGCCACATAGGAATTTTTTGAAGATTGGGAACAGATAAAAGTCAGAGGGAGCCAAGTCTGCCGAATATGCCGAATTTTTTTTTATGCCAAACCAGGTCATTTTTCACGAATTTTTGTAAGTAATACTGTCCTGTTGATTACATTCAAACCGGCAAAACAACGGTTTGAATGTAATCAATTAAGAAAATGCCTTTTGTATCACAAAAAATTGATGCCATAAACTGTATGGTCGAGTTTGGCCACTTTGGTTGCTTCAGAGCTGGGCTTGCTGTCGCAGTTCGGAATCATAGTGGTAAACCCAAGTCTCATCTCTAGTTACAAAAAGACGTTTAAAATCTGTTTTATTCTTTCGAAAAATATCGAAATCTTGGTTAGAAAGTTTTACTTTTGCTTACACACATAGCTTTCTCAAGCCCAATTC
>JARFXV010002476.1:7500-27305 GCA_031761425.1 Cosmopolites sordidus
TGTCGCGACCCTCTATAATACCCAAAAGTTAAAAAAAAAAAAAAAAAAAAAACCGTCGCTACCTCCATTATGTGTTCGACCGCCATATTTTTCGATCACATTGAGACCCCTCTATTGCTGAATGCAATCCCCCTACCTACATTTTCTTTTAAGGAGGCTTGGACCGACCTTAGGGTACAAACGTTCGCCTTCGCCATATTAGAGAAAATGGTGAAATTTACTTCTACCCTTTATTATAAGTATTACTAACGAGAGAAACACTGGCGCAATAGTTATTTCGAGCGAGAAAAAACATGTATTAAGGTAAAAGACTGACGTGATTATTATTTGGAATGAAAAAAAAAAAAAATACTCCAAGCTTAAATGTTTCGCCATTGGTTTACGCATCGTTTGGTATAACGAATCGAAACAACGGGCATTCATGCACGATGTATTTTCCCTTTATTATTTGTACATACTCATTTTGTTGGTTCTGAAAAGAACCGGTTTTTTGCTATATATAAAATACGCATATATATATATATATATATATATATATATATATATATATATATATATATATATATATATATATATATATATATGTACGGATTTATATAAAATATATTTTAGGCACGTTCGCCTCGAATACGCCTGGCCAGCTGGATGTCTTTGGGCATGATGGTGACACGTTTGGCATGAATGGCACACAGATTTGTATCTTCGAAAAGACCGACCAGATAGGCTTCGCTAGCTTCTTGTAAAGCCATGACTGCAGAACTCTGGAAGCGTAAATCCGTTTTGAAATCTTGTGCGATCTCACGTACCAAACGTTGGAAGGGTAATTTTCTGATCAACAGTTCGGTGCTCTTCTGGTAACGACGGATTTCTCGCAGGGCGACGGTACCTGGCCTGTAACGGTGAGGTTTCTTCACCCCGCCGGTTGCGGGGGCACTCTTTCTTGCCGCCTTGGTCGCCAATTGTTTCCTAGGAGCTTTGCCACCGGTCGATTTGCGTGCGGTTTGCTTCGTACGGGCCATCTCTTCTCGGACTATTACAATTTTTCTATTTTATTAGCCTGGTTTTTAAGTTAGCCTTTTCGGCCCTTACTTATATAGCATGAGATTGACCCAGAATGGGTTTCTAATTATTTTGAGGGTCTCTAGTTGACCCAGGAAATGTCGGAATGTTTGGTCCCGAAGGACGGAGGTCCGACTGTTCATGAAGTGGTTTTTCAATGAAGTCCAGGCGAACTTCAGGAGGTTAATTTGGAAAACCGATGAAGTCATCGGCGTTGCGGTGCTAATTTCTGCCGTTGCCGGGCCGACGCTGCGCATAGGTGCAGTCGCCGGGCCGGCACAGACAGAAACGCTAGATTGTGCGACGGCGGTAGCGGAGGCTGAGACTTACACAAGTCGGAAAACGAGAAAACTTCGTTAACCGGGTCTTGATGCCGGAGATTGGGGACGATGATATCGGAGTATTGCCCTGTGGCTAGGGCAGGAGGTCCGATAATTCGCGTAGCAGTGGATTGCTACCTCGCGAGGCTGTGAGCTTCAGCTTGGCGAGTGTGGTTTGATGGAATTGAGAGATCGGTGGCACGCAGGCCTCCCGATGGATTTGGTTATTTCTAACGTACCAAGGTGCGTCTAGGGCCACACGCAAGGATTTATTTTGGAAAATTTGAAGTTTCTTGATCAGAGTTGGACCAAGAAACCGGTAGTACGTATGGAAGCCGTACAGAACTACTGATCTGACAAGGATTTTGTAGATCATGACTTTGATTTTTGGAGCGAGGTTGCTCGTTCTGCATGAGAGCGGGTACAGCATTTTGATGATGCCGCAACCCTTGCAGATGGCTTGCTGGATTTGACTGGACCAAGAGAGATGTCGGTCGAAATGAAGACCTAAGTAGGTTGCTTTTTGCAACCATGGAATCGGAACTTTGTCCACCAGTAGCCTGTATTCTCTGATGAAGCGTTTATTAGTGAAGATGATCGCCTGAGTCTTTTTCGGATTGACTTGCAGGCGCCAGAATTTGAGCCAGTGGATAGCTGCATTAAGTTGCTTCTGGAGTTTGTTGTGAATCACAGAAGTCTGAGGAGACGCTACAAAGTAAGCTGTGTCGTCCGCGAAGAATGCGGATTTCACATCTTGTGAGCGTGGAATACCGGCCAAGTAGATATTGAACAAGGCCGGTGCCAGGGGGGAACCTTGCGGGACGCCCGCTTTTATTTGTTTTCTCGTGGAGACGGAAGAGTTTATTCGAACTTGGAAGGTTCTGTCTTCCAGGAATGAACGGATTAACAAGGTCAGATCTCGGGGAAATCCGAGAGAGATGGTTTTGTAGATGAGACCATCATGCCAGACTTTGTCGAAGGCTTTGGACAGGTCGAGAAGAACTGCTCCGAGATGCCATTTTTTCTCGAGAGCTGAATGGACTTTGCTGGCCAACCTGGCCGCTTGGTGAATGGATGAAAGACCTTTCCTGAACCCGAATTGTTCATCTGGAATGATCTTTTTGGAGTCGGTGAAGCTGTTGAGGGCTTCGAGGATGGTTTTTTCAGCGATTTTGGAGAGAGCGCTGAGGAGACTGATCGGCCTGTAGTCGGCCGGGCTCGGACTGTTGCATTTTTTGGGTATCACGGCAAGAATGGCGTGCTTCCATGAGCTTGGATAATGTTGGAGGCGCAGAATGGAGTTCACGATGTTTGTGATCTCCGCGATCTGCTTGCTCGGAAGTTTCTGAAGTTGCCTGGCCGTGATACCGTCAAAGCCGGGGGTTTTTCTGGGGGCGAAGCTTTTGATTATTGCTGTGATTGAACGGGGGGAAGCGAGATGATTTTGCAGGAAGGAGATTTGCGGGAAGATAGGTAGCTGGGCCGAAACCCTGCTGACCTCCGCATCGAAATTTGGATCTGCTTCGGGATGACGTTGACAGGTCATCTGAAGCTTGAAGGACTCAGCCAGAAGTTCGGCTTTGTCCACATCGGAGACGGCGACAGCGCCATCTGCATCCGATTTTAGCGGTGGAATAATCCTCCTGGATTTTCCCGCCAAAGACCTCGCCAGACGCCAGATCTGCCTGGAGTTCGATGAGTCCAGAGAGGAGAGCAGGTTACCCCACTTTACTTCTCTGAAAGACTTCATCGCTTGCCTGGCTTCTCTGGTCGCCTGGTTTGCCCGCCTTTTATCCTCGGGATCGAGGGTGGATCTGGCCCTTCTCAACAGGCGATTTCTCGCTCGGAGAAGGTTTTTCAGATCCAGCGGGAGGTCTGTGGTTAGCCTGGACTGGTTGGCTGGCCGTGGCTCCGAAGCGCTGTTGTAGGCCTGCTGAATGTCCTTGGACAGCTTGCTGACTGCAAGCTCGAGTTGCCTGGGGTCGTTGATCGTCGGTATGGGATCTGTAAGATGAAGAAGATTATTATATTTTGCCCAATCCGTGATTTTAATTGGGGGCCTGAAGGGGGCGTCCAGCAGGTGGTTGTCACCCATCTCTAGCAGGACTGGCAGGTGGTCGGAGTCCAGCTCGTGGATAACTCTCGTAGCTGTGGCTCTTCTGGAGTCTTTCACCAGAAAGAAGTCGATGACGGATCCGGTGTGCTGAGGAACTCCGGCGGCGTAGTGTGTTGGTTCGTCTGGATAATCGATGTTGAATCCCCAGGTGTCGCAGATGTTTTTGAGTTCGCGTCCACGAGTGTTTGTGGACTGGCAGCCCCAATCTTCGTGGTGTGCATTGAAGTCTCCGCCGATGATTTTGGCGGAGGTTCCCTGCGCCAACTTTTCGTAGTCGGCTGGAGCGATGGTGTCCTGATTTCGCTGGTAGACTGAAGCGAGAATCAGGTTGCTTTGGTCTTCGAGCTCAATGGCGATTTGGGTGATTTCCAGACTGACCATGGCCGGAGGGAGCAATTCATGGTGGCGGATGCTGCTCTTTATCAGGATCGCAGTGCCGCCGCCTGGGCCGGTTTTTCTATCGTTCCGATAGATGGTGTAGTTGGGGATGCTGAATCTAGAGGAGGCTTTTAGGAACGTCTCCTGAAGGAGGGCGACGTCGATGTTGTAGGACGTCAGTGTGTCGGCAAGATCCTCCTTCTTGTCGCGCACTGAACTAGCGTTCCATGAGATTATCTTCAGCGTCCTGGGTCTAGTGGCCATTGCTGGGTTGCAGTGCATGGAGGAAATGAGTCATCATGTCACTCATCTGCTTGTGTTGTTGTTCAAGCAGCTGCTTGAACATTTGTTGGATTGAGTTGAGGTCGACTGCCGGGGGAGCCGAGTTCATCTTCTGTGTTCCCCATACGTGAGTCGGTGGGGGGATCTTTACGGGGGTCTTCTTTGGCGGCGGTGGTTGTTGTTGGTTGGCCTCTGGTGTGGTTTTTTGGCCTTTGGTCGGGCGACGTGGACACCCGGAATAGTTAGCAGTGTGTGCCCCCTGGCAGTTACTGCATTTTGCTGGAGTTTTCTTGCTCTTTTGGCAATCTTTTGTGTTGTGCTGACCGGCACACTTCACGCAGATGGATGGTGCGTGGCATTGTTTCGCTGTGTGCCCGTACAGTTGGCAGTTAAAGCACTGCACGGGTTTTCCATTGGATTTCTGGGCTTCAACCCTGATTGATTGCCTCATGAATCTTGTAATATTGAAGATTTCGTGCTGCTCTCTGGGCACGACAACCTGTACGATTGCTATGGGGATAGGTTTCTTTCTCCTGTCCTTGGCTGGTCTTGTCCATCTTTCGACGTGGATGGGGGTGAAATTTAGTTTCGCCAGCTCGGCGCGGATTTCATCGTTTCCGATGGTTTCGACTAGGCCGCGGAGTAAAACTCGGAGGCCTCTTTCTTCTGGCGCGCAGAAGGTGTGATAAGGGTAGTTCTTGGCATCGAATAGTTTGGTTATTTTCCTGTAGTCGACTTCTGCCTCGGGGTGGAATGCTGCCCCCTCGGGCTTATTTGTGGTGTGAAATTTCACACCGTCTCTTGCCAGTAAACTGGAGGCTTCAGAATAGACGGTCTTGCTCCGCAGGACGATTGGTCTCGACTTAAATCTCCTGCCGCCGTTTGGCTGGTCGGCGGATACGGACGCGGGAGGCACGGCTGGACGAGCGAATTGCTCGGGGCCGGGATTGTTTCTCTTCGCGGGCGCGGAATTATTCACTGACACTTCACTCGCGGCACTGGTTGACGGCGCGGGGTCGGAATCGTTTTTAGACGCGGATGCGGCACTAGTACGCGGCGCGTCGGTATCGGACGGGGATGGCGCGTAGGTGTTTCCACTGGCACCTGCTGCTGAAGGTTTTTTCGTCGGTGGATTGTTGGCCGGCGATGGTTGGCTTGTTTTCCTCTTCTTCGAGGAACTGTGCCTGACAGTGGTGAAACCAATGTCGTCGGCACTTTTGTCTAAGGGCGAGAGCGTGCAATCCATCGCTGCGGACGAGGCTGCTGAATTGCTGCGGCTGCGGCTTTCCGTTTGCGGGGCTTGGCTTGAGGTGGACCGGCTGCGGCTGGTGTCTTCGGCGGGCTGGTTTTGGTTCTTCATGAACTTTTCTATCGTAGCTTCTAGAGCGGCGATTCTTCTATCCATGTTCTCGATCGTGGCAGTTTTATCCTTGTTATCCTTCTTCAGGCTCGCGATCTCGGCATCTTTTTTCAATAATTCGTTCCTCATCTGGTTAACCGTTTCGACGGGGACCGTAGCGGTCTCCGCGGTGGGTTCGGCGTCGGTTAGTCTGGTCATGGTGGCGGCGTCTGGCTGTGTCGACATGGCAGCTGTTGTCGGCAGTCTTTTGCTTGTCGGCTACCTGACTGTGGAAACGGGTCCCCACATCGGTGCCGGCGGCGTCGGACTGGCTAGACTCTGCGGCGATGTCTCGGTAGGCAGGTAGTTTTCGTTCGACCGTGCGAACACTGTACAAACGACAGGTAGAAAATACAGATCGGTTATCTTAGAGATGTTGTCTCTTCGATGACTCGGACTGAACTGGACTATTACAATTACAGACGGACGTATAAGAACACAACGGTTAAATCACAGAGGTCGACAACGACACGCCCCAGCCGAATGACAATTAAAAAAAATCTCTCGAATTTGTTATACCCTCTCCTACGTTGCAGGCCATTGGCCCGGTAACGAACGATGGGCGGGGCCTCCCCGGAAACCCATATATAAGTTTAAGAAATTAAATGTGTTTCGTTGATTCGACGCGAAGACCGTTTGACTAACAAGTATTTGAGAAAAAAAAAAAAAATGACCGGAAGAGGCAAAGGCGGAAAGGGTTTGGGAAAAGGAGGCGCCAAACGTCATCGTAAAGTGCTACGTGATAATATTCAAGGCATCACCAAACCCGCCATTCGAAGATTAGCCCGACGTGGTGGCGTCAAACGTATATCGGGTTTGATATACGAAGAAACCAGAGGTGTATTGAAAGTGTTCCTCGAGAACGTTATCAGGGATGCCGTAACATATACGGAACACGCCAAGAGGAAAACGGTCACCGCCATGGATGTGGTGTATGCCTTGAAACGTCAAGGACGTACTCTCTACGGTTTCGGCGGTTAAGTTGCAGATAAATTATTTGACGTTTTAAAATATCTAAAAAACGAAATCCAGACACAAAAAAAAAACGGTTCTTTTCAGGACCACAAAATAACATTCTAAATTATAAAAAAAAATAGAGAGAGAACATTGTCGATAACGAAAGTGGAATTCACTTCGTTAATTGCCCGAGAGTCCATAAAACGACAATTAAAAAAAAAAAAAATAAATAACATAGACAGACATGGAGATTATGGACAACCAAGGTGGAATATCTCCCGTTAATCGGTGGAGAGTCGTTACAATAAACGTGCTTAAAAT
This sequence comes from Cosmopolites sordidus, assembly GCA_031761425.1. Lineage (NCBI taxonomy): Eukaryota > Metazoa > Arthropoda > Insecta > Coleoptera > Curculionidae > Cosmopolites > Cosmopolites sordidus. The sequence continues at coordinate 14,333 of JARFXV010002476.1, forward strand.
TAATTGAGGTGACATCGGTGAGAATACGACTGGACTTGGTTCACATACGTTTATTTTTACGTATTTAATCGAAATGATCGGATCGAATAATTCATGTAGCTACTGATAAGTACGGACGCCGTTTTCGCCCAAGAATCGCCATCGAGAGAACTTTCTAGCCTAACTTCTCCAATCGTTGCGATTACGGATATGTCTTTCTTTTAAATGTGCGTTCGATCTCCAGTACGTTTGATAATTGATCCTATCTTATCCGCCAATAATAAACATATTGAAATGTATTATAACGGTACGATAGTTAGCAAGGTGGTGGCCAAGACGAAGGATAAGAACGAGACTAGATTCCCTTCGATGGGAGAGAAGATCGATGGCAGGTCGCCGAAAATAGTTTTTTTTTTCCAGTAAGGTTATCTATTGCTCTACGAATCCGTGTACTTAATCGACCGGTGATATATTGGAGGTATTGGCATCGACGGGGCTATATCTTATTTATCCCATATTTATCCGAAATAATCGAAGCACATAAAATGTTTCTCTTGAAATGTCGAAATCGTAGGTTTGTCGTGGATCTTTTAATTTGATCTTGTCGACAGATCGACACGAACCGAACAGCTGCTGTATCCTGAAGGTAATGACAACGAGTCTGAATGAATTTTGTAATCTGGAATATGGCATTTATTAACGAAAAATACAAAATTAAAAAAATGTTCCAACCTCGTTAAAGGTCTCGGCTAAGCCGGAAAACGGAGCAGTGTCTACGCGTAGACGTTCAGTCCTCCGTTCGCCCCTTCGGGTAAGATAGGCCATCTGTAGGTACAAAAAAATCATTTAGTAAAACGTAATTGTCGCGCGAGCATCGTTACGGTACCGCACTTCATCGTGAGACTAAAGATTTGTCTGTTATATTTTATCAATCTTTGACGACGACGACGACGACGACAACGAGAAATGGCAGATGCAGAAGTCGGCGGTCAAGCCACGTCTCCATCTAATCAGTTAGGAACGGGTAGCGGTGGTTCAGGGGCTTCATCTGCACCTACAGCAGCAACAACGGCGGCATCGGCGACGATTTCATCGAAAAAAGAAAAAACTGCAAAAAGAAAAAATCCCAAAGCCAAAGCTACGCATCCACCCACCGCCGAAATGGTAACCAACGCCATTAAGGGTCTGAAAGAAAGGGGAGGTTCGTCGTTGAGAGCGATCAAGAAGTATATCGCCGCCAACTATAAGGTCGATGCCGAGAAAGTATCGCCTTTCATTAAGAAATATTTAAAATCGGCGGTCGTATCAGGCACCTTGGTTCAGACTAAAGGAAAGGGGGCGTCCGGTTCGTTTAAATTGGCAGCAGCGGCGTCGTCTAGTTCGTCGGTTCAAACGAAACAATCGGCGGCAAGTGTTGTTTCATCATCCTCCGTTAGTGGTGGTGGTGGTCAAAGGAAAAGAAACACTACGGCAGCAACCAAAGCAGGCGGTAAAAAGAGTCCGGCGAAGAGAACGACGACGACGACGACGACGGCAGAAAAAAAAAAGACAGTCAAAAAGGCCACCGGGAAACCAAAGAAAGTTGCCGCCGCCGAGAAGAAGGTATCGGTGAAGAAGGCCGTCGAAAAGAAAATGGGAAAATCGGCTAGTTCGGGATCTTCGGCGATAACAGTTGGCGCCGCCGCCGCCGCCGCCGCCACGGTGCCATCGAAGGCAAAATCACCGTCGAAAGCGAAGAAATCAAACAAAGCTGGCCCTACCAAGAAACCTAAGGCTCCCAAACCGAAAAGTGCCAAGTCTCCAGCCGCAACCGGAGGCAAAGCGAAGAAAGCAGCTTCCCCAAAAAAGAAGAAGTAAACGGTTCTCTCCTTTGTGGTTTCATCATAATCTCGATCAAGAGGTATGAAGAAATCGAATGTGCACAACACAGATTGTTGACTACAACGACCGTCTCGTATTAACCACCTCCATCATCATCATCATCATCATCCGGAGAAGACGTAGAAAACCTGCACGTTTACAAAAGCTTTACGGTTTTCAAAAATCGGTTCTTTTTAGAACCACAACATTTAATGTCACTGAAAAAAAATTAAGAATAAACATCCCTTAAGTCATGATACTGATATATATATATATATATATATATATATATATATATATATATATATATATATATATATATATATATATATATATATATATATCTATATATACATATAATATATATATATATATATATATATATATATATATATATATATATATATATATATATATATATATATATATATATATATATATATATATATATCCGAAAGGTAATATTAAATCGATACTACTAACTATTTGAAAAGGTTACCACCGAACGATGCCCGCGAGGATTTTATGCCGATTTAAGTCCCTCCATTTGTAGCGGTTTTTTTTTGCGTTTCTCAGGTGTTTTTAACGTTTCCCAGTCACGTAATTCTCGATTCATATCGATAAAACGCTAAGGAGATCATGAGGTATTTTTTTTATTGATAATGCTATTGTCTTATGCCTGTCAGGCATTTCATTTAACTTTAATTGATGTACATACTTAAAGTATATCTATAGATCATGCAACTGTATAAGGAATACGTATCGATAGTATTTTTTTTTTCATTCCAAAGATGTTTTGTTGGTCCTGAAAAGGACCGATATTTCGAATCAGGTAAAGATCCATCGTGCAGGGATGCAGCAATCCGTTTTAATATTTTATTTCGTTTTACTGTCGGTCTTCTTTGGCAATAGCACGGCCTGAATGTTAGGCAAAACACCCCCTTGTGCGATGGTCACGCCGGACAATAGTTTGTTCAATTCTTCGTCATTTCGAATGGCTAATTGTAAATGTCGTGGTATAATCCTCGTCTTTTTGTTATCTCTGGCGGCATTTCCCGCCAATTCCAATACTTCGGCGGCTAGATATTCCATCACCGCGGCCAAATATACCGGTGCTCCGGCACCGACACGTTCCGCGTAATTTCCTTTTCTCAACAATCTGTGAATACGACCGACAGGAAACTGCAATCCGGCACGATTCGAGCGAGACTTTGCTTTCCCTTTAACTTTGCCACCTTTTCCACGTCCGGACATGTTTGGTTATTTTATTTTGTTTTTTTAACTATAACCGTTCAGATTCGTACGACACGAACGTCGCAGAGTCATATGAGATACTGTATTAATCGGCATACCCCATTATATACTCAACGGACGAACCAGACGGTTAGTTGTATGGGCGGAGCTAAACGAACCCGTACGATCCGTCACAAAACGGACGAGGTTGCCCGTTCGAGAATCAGTTTACGATACGAACTTCTGCCATACGTACGTAAAATCGTTCAGTTTGTCCAACAACAATGCCACCTAAAACCAGCGGTAAGGCGGCCAAGAAAGCCGGAAAGGCTCAAAAGAACATCTCGAAAACCGATAAAAAGAAGAAGCGCAGGAGGAAGGAAAGTTACGCCATTTATATTTACAAAGTGTTGAAACAAGTCCATCCGGATACTGGAATTTCCAGCAAGGCCATGTCGATCATGAATTCTTTCGTTAATGACATTTTCGAAAGGATAGCTGCTGAAGCTTCCCGTTTGGCTCACTACAACAAAAGGTCCACAATAACAAGTAGAGAAATTCAAACGGCAGTCAGATTACTTCTGCCTGGGGAATTAGCCAAACACGCCGTTAGCGAAGGTACCAAAGCCGTCACCAAATACACCAGTTCAAAGTAAATACGTGAATGAAACAAAAGTAAGACTGGCGTCACAATTATTTCGAACGGAAGACGAAAAAAAAAAAACGGCTCTTTTCAGAGCCACAAATGTTAAAGATAATAAAAAAAAGAACGAAAAATAAACGGTCTGTAATCGACTCCGAGCAAATAATACATCTAACTTATCCTTTAGGTCTTCGGTTCCCAATCGTTTTAGAATCGTCGTCGTCGTAAGTAAGAAAACGTTGCGACCCTCTTATTTTTTGAACACTTTGAGACCCCCTATATATTTTAGTCTTGAAGAGGCATTGGACCCTATAATATGGCGAAAATTACTTATTTTCAATAGTATATGTATCACTAGCGAGAGAAAAACCGGCGCGATAAATACGTTGTCGCGATCCACTAATTGGCCAAAAAGTTAAGTAAAATATGTTGCTACACCCTTTATGCGTTGCGATCCCCCTATTTTAGAACACATTGAGATCCCCTCTATTCCTGAATGCAACCCCCCTTACATTTTCTTTTAAGGAGGCGTGGACCGTAGGGGGCAAACGCTCGCCTTCACCATATTATAGAATATGGTGAAATTTACTTATTTTCTCTATTATAAGTATCACTAACGAGGGAAAAAATGGCGTGATAATTGTTTCGAGCGAGGAAAAAAAAAACAAAAAAAAAACAATGTCAACGTAAAATTAGCGTATAATTCTGAAATAAGAAAAAGAGCAACTTGATAATTATTTCGAATCAAAAATGAAATGAAAAAAAAAACCTCCAAGCTTATGTTTCGCTTTTGCTTTAAGCATCGTTTCGTATAACGAGTCGAAACAACGGGTTTTCTTGCACGATGTTTGTTTTCCCTTTCTTATTTATACATACTCATATTGTTGGTTCTGAAAAGAACCGGTTTTTTGTTATACTTTTATGATATATACGCACACATATACATTTACATTAATTATATTTAGGCACGTTCGCCTCGAATACGCCTAGCCAGCTGGATGTCTTTGGGCATGATGGTGACACGTTTGGCATGAATGGCACACAGATTTGTATCTTCGAAAAGACCGACCAGATAGGCCTCGCTGGCTTCTTGTAAAGCCATGACTGCGGAACTCTGGAAACGTAAATCCGTTTTGAAATCTTGTGCGATTTCACGTACCAAACGTTGAAAGGGTAATTTTCTGATCAACAGTTCGGTGCTCTTCTGGTAACGACGGATTTCTCGCAGGGCGACGGTACCTGGCCTGTAACGGTGAGGTTTCTTCACCCCGCCGGTTGCGGGGGCACTCTTTCTTGCCGCCTTGGTCGCCAATTGTTTCCTAGGAGCTTTGCCACCGGTCGATTTGCGTGCGGTTTGCTTCGTACGGGCCATCTCTCTCTTTACCGAATATTACAAGTACAGTCAAAGGTACAAGAACACTAAGGTTAAATTACGGATAGGAGTCGACAACGATGAGCACTTATCGAACGACAATTACAGAATGATGATCGACGCATACCAAAATTGGTGTTTTATTCTCTCAGGCGACTCGCTAGTGGTCCGGCAACTAGCTATTGGTCGGGTCGAGAGCAATGGGCGGGACGTTCCCGAAATCTGACAAAAGTAGCATATGTGTCATGTATGCCGACAGTCGTGTTCCGTCAATCCAAAACGAGGACGTTTCATTTATAAGAATTGACCAATCGATCGTCGATTTGAATTTAAAATAATTATATAAAATTAAAAAAAAAAAAAATGACCGGAAGAGGCAAAGGCGGAAAGGGGTTGGGAAAAGGAGGCGCTAAAAGGCATCGTAAAGTGCTTCGTGATAATATTCAAGGCATCACCAAACCTGCAATTCGAAGATTGGCCCGACGTGGTGGCGTCAAGCGCATATCCGGTTTGATTTACGAAGAAACCAGAGGTGTCTTGAAAGTATTCCTCGAAAACGTAATCAGAGATGCCGTAACTTATACGGAACACGCCAAGAGGAAAACTGTCACCGCTATGGACGTCGTGTATGCCTTGAAACGTCAAGGGCGTACTCTCTACGGTTTTGGCGGTTAAATTACCCGATGTTTTGCAATATTAAAAGAAAACAAACAAAAAAACGAATTCTAGACAGACACAAAAAACCGGTTCTTTTCAGAACCACAAAAAAAAAATACTTACATAAAAAAAGGGATACATTGTCGACAACATAGGTGAAATTTTCATCATTATTTATACGATTATCTAGAAAATTTTCTCACATATAAAATAAGATAGAAAAAGGGGGGAGACGGACACATTGTGGATAAAGCAGGTGGGGATGAATTTCCATCCCTAATTTTCGGGGAAGCATTCAATTTAACGAGCGCAAAACAAATTGAAGTAACGTGGATGAGAATAAGGTATCAGAGATGCAGTAACTGAATTCCTAACACGTCAAGAGAAAAACCGTCATCGCCATGGTTGTGTATGCCTTGAATGTATGTCAGGGGCGTACTCTCTACACTATTTTGGCGGTTAGATTTACTGACGATTTGCGATATTATAAAAAAAAGAACTCCGGGCATAAAGAAAGGTTCTTTTCAAAATCCACACTCACATAGAAAAGGGAGACATTGTCTCGATAAGTAATGTCGAAATGATTGTGGCGTGTTCATATATTAAATAAGAACAGATATTTTTGATATTTTTTGAGTTTTAGATAGTGGCGAAAAACCCAAATAAAGGATAAAAAATATTGTCTCGATAAAGCGGATGGAATTTTCATCGTTAATGTTATAGTGAATGTCTATATAAAATACATTGGACACATTGTGGATGAATTCTCATCGTTAATTTTCGGAAATGCCTTAAATGAAACGAGCGTACAGCTAACGTTAATGAGAATACGGTATCAGAGATGCCGTAACTTAAACAGAACACGCCAATTGAATAACCGTCATCGCCACGGACGACGTTGTGTATGCCTTGAAACGTCAAGGGCGTACTGCTTCGGCGGTTAAATTACCTGATGTTTTACAAAAAAAAAAAAAAAATAAAGGAACTCAAGACACAATAAATAAACGGCTCTTTTCAGAACTGCGGCGGCGGCGGCGGCGGCAAAAAAACATACTTAAAAAAGTGACTAATTGTCGACACAGTAGGTGGAATTTCCATCGTTAATTACACCACGACGACTATCTATAAAACTTTCTTAAATATTAAATTAGGCAGAAAGAGGGAGACAGACCGACGACGGACACATTGTAGATAAAAGAGGTGCTATGAATTCCCTTCGTTAAATTTCGGGAAAGCCTTAAAAGAAACCAACGCAGTGCTAACGTGGATGATAATAGCGTAAGTCTCTTTTTAGTATTAAATCATTTATTCGAAATGATCAAATCATATAATTCTTGCGGTGGTTATTTAGGTAGGTAGAAACGCCGTCGCCATGTTTAAAGAAATACTTAAAAAAAAAAGACAATCGCCCTCGAGATGAGGGAGGATATTCCCGTTAATTTTTCCCAACCGTTCCGATTACAGACATGCCATTTGTTCGTTCCATAATTTACGTGCTCTATTTTTTATTTTAGCGGTACGATAGTTAACTAGGCGGTGTATAAGAACGAGACTCGTTTACCTTTCAAAGGGAGAATAGAACGGTGACAGGTCATCGGGAAAAACATTTTTTCGGCAAAGTCGTTTATATATCTCGAAATCCGAATACTCCACCGATCGGTGATATATCTGAGGTATTTGTATCGCCTGGACAATCTGTAATATCTGGTTTACTTAACTGAAATAATCGAACTAATTAGAATGTTTTTCTTGAAACGTCGAGATCGTCGGTTAGTTGTGATTTTTTTAAATTGAACCTTGTCGAAGGATCGACATGAACCAAATGCCTCCGGTAGCTTCAAGGTATTGACAACGAATCAAGTTAAATATTGCAATCCGGTGAATGGCATTTACTAATGAAAAATACAAAATAAAAACTTTGTTCCGAGCTCGTTAAAGGTCCCGGCGAAGCCGGAATCAGGAGCAGTGTCGACAGTCAGACGCTCAGTCCGCCGTTCGCCCGTTTTACTTACTATGCAACTTTTTGGTGGAGCGAGTGGGCATATTTAGTAAGACGCAACAGACGACGAAGGACGAGCAGCAATACGATTCTGTTCTTTAGCGAAACGCGATAGTAGTGAGTTCTTCGTTACATTAACATTTGACGATAACACGCGCGAGCGCGCGGCAAAATGGCAGACGCGGAAATCGCCGGTCAGGCTACATCTCCATCTAATCTGTCGGGCACAAGCGGAGGCGGTTCCGGGCCCTCGTCTGTACCGCCCGCACCGTCGTCGGCGGCGGCGGCGGCGGCATCGGCTTCATCAAAAAAGGAAAAAACCGTTAAAAGAAAAAATCCCAAAGCCAAAGCTACGCATCCACCGACGGCCGAAATGGTAACAAACGCAATTAAGGGATTGAAAGAAAGGGGCGGTTCGTCATTGAGAGCGATCAAGAAGTATATTGCCGCCAACTACAAGGTCGATGCCGAGAAAGTATCGCCTTTCATCAAGAAATATTTAAAATCGGCAGTTGCATCCGGTACCCTGGTTCAGACCAAAGGAAAAGGTGCGTCCGGTTCTTTTAAGCTGGCAGCGGCATCGTCTAGTTCGTCGGTTCAAGCGAAACAATCGGCGACGAGTGCTGCTTCTTCATCCTCTGGACAAAAGAAAAGAAATATTTCAGTGGGAGCGGCGGCGGCGGCGGCGGCGGCCAAAGGAGGTAGCAAAAAGAGTCCGACGAAAAGAACGACAGCGGCGGTGGCAGCAGCAGCAGCAGCAGCAGCAGCGACGACTGAAAAAAAGACAACCAAAAAGGCAGCAGGAAAATCGAAGAAAGCTGCGGTCGTCGTAGCCGAGAAGAAGGCTTCGGTAAAGAAAGCCGTCGAAAAGAAAACGGGAAAATCGGCTAGTTCGGGATCTTCGGCGGTAACAGTTGCCGCCGCCGCCGCTACGGTGCCATCGAAGGCGAAATCTCCGTCGAAAGCGAAGAAATCAAACAAAGCCGGCCCTACCAAGAAACCCAAGGCTCCTAAACCGAAAAGCGCTAGATCTCCAGCTGCCGCCGCCGCTGCCGGCGGGGGCAAAGCGAAGAAAGCAGCTTCCCCAAAAAAGAAGAAATAAACGAAGACCCCGATTTTCGTCGTTACATCTTAATCTTTCAAGAGGTATGAATAAATCGAATGTTCCCAATACAGATTATCGACGACCACCACCACCAAAACCATCATCTGGAATGATGATGTAGGAAAATATGTTTACGAAAGCGTAACATTTTCCAAAAAAAAAAACGGTTCTTTTCAGAACCACAACATTTATTGTTACTTGAAATTAAAAGAAATATAGAAAAAAACATCCATTTAGACAAGACGCCGAAATATATCCGAGTAGTAATTCGATATTACTAATAATAACTGATTTTGTACAATTATATATTTAAAAAAAAATAAAAAAAATTAAAAAAAAATACAAATAAAAAAATCCATCGAGACTAGAACCGGCGAATAATATATATCTGACGTCCGTTGTTCGTTTGTAACTTTAATTTTTGTTTACGGATCAATATTGTTTTTTCTTTTCATAGATATTTTGTTGGTCCTGATAAGGACCGATATTTCGAATCAGGCGAAGACCATCATCATCATCATCATCTTCAAGTAGGGATAGAGAAGTTGTTTCGATTTTACTTCGTTTTACTGTCGGTCTTTTTTGGCAATAGCACGGCCTGAATGTTAGGTAAAACACCACCTTGTGCGATGGTCACGCCGGACAATAGTTTGTTCAATTCTTCGTCATTTCTAATGGCGAGCTGCAAATGTCGTGGGATAATTCTCGTCTTTTTGTTATCTCTGGCGGCGTTTCCGGCCAATTCCAATACTTCGGCGGCAAGATACTCCATTACCGCGGCCAAATATACCGGTGCTCCTGCACCTACGCGTTCCGCGTAATTTCCTTTCCTCAACAATCTGTGAATACGGCCGACCGGAAACTGCAATCCGGCACGATTCGAACGCGACTTGGCCTTTCCTTTAACTTTGCCTCCTTTTCCGCGTCCAGACATGCTGATTTTTTTTTGTTCTTTGCTTACAATTGATCAGATCGCACGGCACGACCGTCGTCGTAGAGTCAGATGAGAGACTATTTTCTGTCGGGATGTCCCCCCCTTCTTTCCTTCCTTTTTATATATATGCGGCGGTACAGTCTCCAATGGAATCGTAAAAATACGCCTTACGGTTAAATGGGCGGAGCATATCGTACCCGTACGCTCCAGTACAAAAAAGAAGTGAACTTTTATCGGCTCAAGGGTCAATTTATGATACGGATTTTTATTGTACCGTATGTACATTTAAAAAAAAATCGTCCTCTTTGTCCATAATGCCACCAAAAACTAGCGGGAAAGCGGCCAAAAAAGCGGGAAAGGCACAAAAAAACATCTCGAAAGGTGATAAAAAAAAGAAGCGCAGGAGGAAGGAAAGTTACGCCATTTATATTTACAAAGTGCTGAAACAGGTACATCCGGATACGGGAATTTCCAGCAAGGCCATGTCGATCATGAATTCTTTCGTTAATGACATTTTCGAGAGGATAGCGGCCGAAGCATCGCGTTTGGCTCATTACAACAAAAGATCGACCATAACCAGTAGAGAAATTCAAACGGCGGTCAGATTACTTTTACCGGGTGAATTAGCCAAACACGCCGTTAGCGAGGGGACCAAAGCCGTGACCAAATACACCAGTTCCAAGTAAAAATAGATAAACGTATCAAAGATCAGAAGCAAGAACTGGCGAGATTAATATTTCGAACGATAATAAAAAGAAAATGGCTCTTTTCAGAGCCACGAATTTTAAATATAAAAAAAAAAATATCAAGCATATCGCCTATCCGCACAGACATCTAGGTTCGAAATTAGCATTAGATGCATGAAAGTAAAATATTTTTAAACACACACACACACAAACTGAAAACCCGAATATTATTGTGGCTTAATGCCCGAGTTGAAATTAGCGGGATTTTTTTTTTCCAGCGATAACGCTCGACGCTTTTTTAGAGTGTATGTGTATAGGATGTAAATGATTATTCTCGAAAAATAAAAACTTTCGATCTATCCGAGAGTCGTCCATCTTGTACATGATATGTGCTAGCCGGGCTCTATGGTTTTGGCCGGTTTTCCCAAAATTCGTCGAAGAAAAAAGACAGCCTCCATAGGTGTCGTTGGTTTTTTAAATGTCCTTATTTTTTTTTCGCGGGAACCCTCAGGTGGTTATTGACTCTTGGTGTAACATACTTTGTTCCAAAATTTATCTGATATATATATATATATATATATATATATATATATATATATATATATATATATATATATATATATATATATATATTTATTATTATTATTTACTTATGGGCCCTGGTGGACCACGCGATGTACAATTAGAGGCGTTTGTTGTTGTTAACCTTCCTTCGCACCCATACTAATTTCATTCTTTCGCTATGAGCGTTTTTCCTTTCGTCAGACCAAGTTGTTCCGGTCTTCCTACATTTTTCTCTCTGGCCAACCTTCCAAACGTTCACCTTGTGTCTGAAACAGCCTCTATCCTGAATTTCACTTTGTGTAATATTTGCTGATCTTAGGTCCTCTTTAATTGCAGCAATCCATCTAATTATTTCTACTTTAGCTCTACTCCTATCAGCAAGGGGTACGGAATCCTCAAACTTTTGTACTTCTTGATTTGTCGTTCGAGTAAACTATCTCCGATAGTTAAAACCCAATTTTACGTAACAATGATAAGTCCCTTTTATTTATACGGTCTTACGATTTATTTTCGTTTTCTAACGCCGACGGCGGCTAAATAACTTCACAAACGTTTCAGAACAAAACCTTGCGTATGGCACTAAACGCGCCGTGGTACGTTCGAAACACTCAAATTATTATAGAGACCGGTGTACCCCCGGTCTCTAAATTCCATTCCCAAATTTACGCCAAGTTTTGCCTACAGGCAAGCTTGAGCGAAAACCCGCTAGTCCTATCTATACCGGACAACCTACCCGGATTTTCCGGGTAAAGCTAGCCAATTGCCCCAATTTGCCTTACGGGCTGCGAGCAGAAAGGAATCGAATTTTCGATTCCCGGCTCGCGTAAGACCGCTTCGACAACAGTCCCTAACCGCCGTGGCCAGGCGGTCTGAGAGATCATCTCCGATCGATCGGACCGGACCAATGGCAAAAAAACCCGTCATATTGCTGATGGGGAAAAAGCAAAATTTCATTTTCCTTTTCTTTCATATTAATCTCAGAAGTTCGCCAGGATCATCTTATAGACTATCCTTTCTTATCTATGCCACTTGCTAGGCATACCCGGGTCAGATAGAGACCCTAAAAAATTAGTGCCCATATAGGGTAAAGTTGACTAGAAACGGGCAAGAGCCTTGAGGGCTAACCCAAAAGCCTGGCTAGATAAGTCGAAGTCGACTCTACTCCTATTTTCATAAAATTCGACTATTTGTCTAGTTAGCCTACTCGGATTCATCCGTTTTATGTGTCCGTAAAATTTAAGTCTTCTTTTTCTCACATATCGCTATGTATATCTGAGTATTGTTTGATCTCTTGGTATTCCCGATGTCGGTATGTTGTGGCTATTTATTTGTTTGGGGCCTAGGATTTTTCTTTCCTTCTTTTCAATGTCCTCGATGTCCCTCTTTCTATTCAAAATGAGCGTTTCTGCAGCATATAGACATTCTGGCTTAATAATTGTGTTGTAATGTCTCAGTTTTATGTTTTTAGATAGGCACTTTTTGTTATAAATATTTTGTGTAAGCCTTAATGCCGTTTCCATTTTTTGACATCTATCCTTATTGGCCGCTTTTTCCAATCCATTTTCCATGATTATTTCACCCAAATATTTGAATTGAGAGACTCGTCTGATGTTACCATATTTTGTTTTTAGAAATGGCGTTCTTAGTCTGTTGCAGGTCATGTTAGCTTATGGCGTGCTTAGTCTGTTTCCTTTAGGATTTCAATCTGTATCTGTGCCCTTAATATATCTTGAGCTAAAATTGCTAGATCATCAGCAGATGCCAGACAATCAGTATTGATGTTGGTTCTCCCCAGTTTAATGGGCTGGTCAACATTCAGGGCCAACTTATTTTTTTTCACGCCACTCCTATATTATTTTTTCTAGAACACAGTTAAATAGGAGTGGCGAGAGTCCTCCATCCCCTCGTCTCACTCCAGTTTTAATTTCGAAGGGCTCTGAG
>JARFXV010002477.1:0-12500 GCA_031761425.1 Cosmopolites sordidus
AATTCATTTGCTGAATTGGTGCCTTCAATTGATTTGTTGGTTGTAAGTTATCTCCAATAATATTATCACCTACATTTTCTGTATCTGGCATTATTTGATTGTTTTGAAGGGTTGACTGGGTTATACGGTACCAGGTCGGTGATTGTTGGCGATTTCAACTTACACTTTGAGACAGATACATACCCATTTCAACATGCGCACGCGCATACCCATTTCAACATGCGCACGCGCATATCCATTTGAACATGCGCACGCGCATACCAATTTGAACATGCGCACGCGCATAACCATTTGACATGCGCACGCGCATACCCATTTGAAAATGCGAACGCGAATACCGATATGAGCAATGCGCACGCGCATACCCATTTGGACATGCGCACGCGCATACCCATTTAAACAAGCACACACACACAAGCACACACACGACACACACAAGTACACACATACACACACACAAGCAAACACACACACACACACAAGCACACACACACACACGCGCACAAGCACACACACACACACAGGCACAAACTCGCACACACACAAGCACATATACGCACGCACACACACAAGCACACACACACACACAAGTACACACAAGCACACACACACAAGCACACACATACAAGCACACACACACCAACACAATTACACCCACACAAGCACACACACACCACACACGCAAGCACACACACACACCAGCACACACATAAGCACACACACAAGCACACACACACAAGCACACACACACACAAGCACACACACACAGACACACACACACACACACAAGCACACACACAAGCACACATAAGCACACACACACAAGCACAAATCACACAAGCACACACACACACACACAAGCTCACACACACACATAAAAACACACACACACACAAGCACACACACACACACAAGCACACACACACACACACACAAGCTCACACACACACACAAGCACACACAAAAGCACACACACACACACACACACACACACACACACACACACACACAAGCACACACACACACAAGCACATGCTTGACTTGATGGGATGCGCGGGTGCTCATTTTCAAATGGGTATGCGCGTGCGCATGTTCAAATGGGTATGCGCGTGCGCATGTCGAAATGGGTATGCGCGTGCGCATGTTCAAATGGGTATGCGCGTGCGCATGTTCAAATGGGTATGCGCGTGCGCATGTTGAAATGGGTATGCGCGTGCGCATGTTCAAATGGAAATGCGCGCGCGTATGCTCATATCGGTATGCGCGTGCGCATGTTCAAATGGGTGTACGCGTGCGCATGTTCAAATGGGTATGCGCGTGCGCATGTTCAAATGGGTATGCGCGTGCCGCAGATTCAAATGGGTATGCGCGTGCGCATGTTCAAATGGGTATGCGCGTGCGCATGTTCAAATGGGAATGCGCGGGTGCGCATGCTCATATCGGTATGCGCGTGCGCATGTTCAAATGGTATGCGCGTGCGGCATGTTCAAATGGGGAATGCGCGTGGGCATGCTCATATCGGTATGCGCCGTGTGCATGTTCGAATGTATATGGCGCGTGGGCATATTCAAACGGGAATGCGCGTGCTCATGTTCGAATGGGTATGTATGTGCTCATGTTCGAATGGGTATGTATATGTGTGCTTGTGTGTGTGTGTGTGTGCTTGTGTGTGTGTGTGTGTGCTTGTGTGTGTGTGTGGGGTGTGCTTGCGTGTGTGTGTGCTTGTGTGTGTGTGTAAGTTGGTTGTAAGTTATCTCTCAATAATATTATCACTTACATTTTTTGCATCTACAATCAGCCGGGTGCCAGGGCAGATCTGTATCTGGCAGTATTTGATTGTTTTAAAGGGTTGACTGGGTTGTACGGTGCAGGTTGGTGATTGTTGGCGATTTCAACTTACACTTTGAGACTCATTCGGATCATTTGTCCGATGTCCGCGATTGTCTCTACTTTTTGACTTTATGGCGTTGTTCGATCGCAGTCAGCGTTTCGGAGATATACGCAGCCGACTGAAAAATATTTTTCTATCTTTCAAATTCAAATTTTTATCAATGTTAAATACACATTTCCTAGCGCAATAGCCCCCGTTCGATCCATGGCACTATTGCCGCAAAGCTATCTAAGGCCCGTTTCGGAGATAAAGGCAGCCGACCGAGAAAACTGAAAAATATTTTTCTATCTTTCAAATTCAAATTGCTATCAATGTTAAAGAAACATTTCCTAGCGTAATAGACCACGTTCGATCCGATGGCACCATTCCCACAAAGCTATCTAACGCCGTTTCGGAGATAAACGAAACCGACCGAAAAAACTGAAAAATATTTTTCTATCTTTCAAATTTCAAATTGTTATCAATGTTAAAGACACATTTCCTAGCGTAATAGACACCGTTCGATCTAATGGCACCATTCCCGCAAAGCTATCTAAGGCCGTTTCGGAGATAAAGGCAGCCGACCGAACAAAACTGAAAATTAATTTTCTAACTTTCTAATTCAATTTGTTATCAATGTTAAAGAAAAACCACCTGGCACCGGTACAACCCAGTCAACGCTTCAAAACAATCAAATAATGCCAGATACAGATCTGCACTGGCACCCGGCTGATTGTACCATTCGAACATGAGCACATACATACCCATTCGAACATGAGCACGCGCGTTCCCGTTTGAATATGCGCACGCGCCTATACATTCGAACATGCGCACGCGCATACCGATATGAGCATGCGCACGCGCATTCCCATTTGAACATGCGCACGCGCATACCCATATGAACATGGGCACGCGCATACCCATTTGAACATGCGCACGCCCATAACCATTTGAACATGCGCAGGCGCATATCCATTTGAACATGCGCACGCGCTATACCCATTTGAACATGTGTGTGTGTGTGTGTGTGTGTGTGCTTGTGTGTGTGTGTGTGTGATTGTGTGTCATCCGAAATCTGTCAAGGATCACCCGCTGGTCAATTCCTCTAGCCGGATAGTGAAGATCAATTTTCGGGTGTTTGAGAACCAGGTTATGCTGACTGAGATCGAACAACGCCATAAAGTCAAGAAGTAGAGACAATCGAGGACATCGGACAAATGATCCAGCCTCAAAGTGTAAGTTGAAATCGCCAACACTCACCAACCTGGCACCGTACAACCCAGCCAACCCTTCAAAACAATCAAATAATGCCAGATACAGAAAATGTAGGTGATAATATTATTGAGAGATAACTTACAACCAACAATATCAATTGAAGGCACCAATTCAGCAAATGAATTCAAGCTAATTTGTTCTGAATTTATGTCAGACTTTATAGCTAGAAAACTCCGCCTCCCCTCGAAACATCCATCAGTTCTAACTGTCTATCCGCTCGGTACACTACATAGTTATCACTAAACAACTCAGCACTGTGTACGTCCGGCTGCAACCACGTCTCAGAGAGCCCCACAATGTGATGTTCGCCACACTAATTGATTTGCTAAATTCGCAAGTCTTCGTATTGAGACCTCTAACATTCTGGTAAGCCATGCAGATACCAGCACAGATCCCGCCAGACAGACTCATTAGTTTAGTTTAAAGGTCGCGCACCAATCGAAACAATCTTAGGAACACCCCTAATATACTTAATCCTCAAATCCTTCCCGCCGGCGTTAAGACGTTCCATCAACCTAGATCTAACTGCTCGGTACTCCTGAACTTGCCTTGGGGTCTTGTCGGTGTGTGTGTGTGTGCTTGTGTGTGCTTGTGTGTGTGTGTGCTTGTGTGTGTGTATGTTTGCTTATGTGTGTGTGTGTATGTGTGTGCTTGAGTATGTGTGTGCTTGTGTGTGTGTGTGTGTGTGCTTGTTCAAATGGGTATGCGCGTGCGCATGTTGAAATGGGTATGCGCGTGCGCATGTACATGGGTATGCGCGTGCGCATGTTCAAATGGGAATGTAAGTTGAAGTCTCAAAGTGTAAGTTGAAATCGCCAACAATCACCGACCTGGCACCGTAGAACCCAGTCAACCCTTCAAAACAATCAAATAATGCCAGATACAGATCTGCACTGGCACCCGGCTGATTGTAGATGAAAAAATGTAGGTGATAATATTATTGCGAGATAACTTACAACCAACTTACACACACACACAAGCACACACACACGCAAGCACACACACACACACACACACACACACACACACACACACACACACACACAAGCACACACACACACACACACACAAGCACACATATACATACCCATTCGAACATGAGCACATACATACCCATTTGAACATGAGCACGCGCATACCCATATGAACATGCGGTGGCGCATACCCATTTGAACATGCGCACGCGCATACCGATATAAGCATGCGCGCGCGCATTCCCATTTGAACATGCGCACGCGCATACCCATATGAACATGCGCACGCGCATATCCATTTGAACATGCGCACGCGCAAACACATTTGAACATGCGCACGCGCATACCCATTTGAACATGCGCACGCGCATACCCATTTGAAAATGCGCACGCGCATACCCATTTGAACATGCGCACGCGCATACCCATTTGAACATGCGCACGCGCATACCGATATTAGCATGCGCGCGCGCATTCCCATTTGAACATGCGCACGCGCATACCCATTTCAACATGCGCACGCGCATACCCATTTGAACATGCGTACGCGCATACCCATTTGAAAATGCGCACGCGCATACCCATTTGAACATGCGCATGCGCATAACCCTTTTCAACATGCGTACGCGCATACCCATTTGAACATGCGCACGCGCATACCCATTTGAACATGCACACGCGCATACCCATATGAACATGCGCGCGCGCATACCCATTTGAACATGCTCACGCGCATACCCATTTGAACATGCGCACGCGCATACCCATTTGAACATGAGTCGCGCATCCCCATTCAAGTCAAGCATGTGCATGTGTGTGTGTGTGTGTGCTTGTGTGTGTGTGTGCTTGTGTGTGTGTGTGTGTGCTTGTGTGTGTGTGCTTGTGTGTGTGTGTGTGTGTGTGTGTGTGCTTGTGTGTGTGTGTGTGTGTGCTTGTGTTTGTGTGGTGTGTGCTTGTGTGTTTGTGTGTGTGTGTGTGTGTGTGTGTGTGTGTGTGTGTGTGCTTGTGTTTGTGTGTGTGTGCTTGTGTGTGTGTGTGTGTGTGTGTGTTTGTGTGTGTGTGTGTGTGTGTGTGTGTGTGTGTGTGTGTGTGTGTGTGTGTGTGTGTGTGTGTGTGTGTGCTTGTGTGTGTGTGTGTGTGCTTGTGTGTGTGCTTGTGTTTGTGTGTGTGTGCTTGTGTGTGTGTGTGTGTTGTGTGTGTGTGTGGCTTGTGTGTGTGTGTGTGTGTGTGTGTGCTTGTGTGTGTGTGTGCTTGTGTGTGTGCTTGTGTATGTGTGTGCTTGTGTGTGTGTGTGTGTGCTTGTTCAAATGGATATGCGCGTGCGCATGTTGAAATGGGTATGCGCGTGCGCATGTACAAGGGTATGCGGGTGCGCATGTTCAAATGGGAATGTAACTTGAAGTCTCAAAGTGTAAGTTGAAATCGCCAACAATCACCGACCTGGCACCGTAGAACCCAGTCAACCCTTCAAAACAATCAAATAATGCCAGATACAGATCTGCACTGGCACCCGGCTGATTGTAGATGAAAAAATGTAGGTGATAATATTATTGAGAGATAACTTACAACCAACTTACACACACACACAAGCACACACACACACGCAAGCACACACAAGCACACACACACACACACACACACACACACAAGCACACACGCACACACACACACAAGCACACATATACATACCCATTCGAACATGGGCACATACATACGTTACATTGAAACGGCGTTAGATAGCTTTGCGGGAATAGTGCCATTGGATCGAACTGGGGCTATTGCGCTAGGAAATGTATCTTTAACATTGATAAAAATTTGAATTTGAAAGATAGAGAATTATTTTTCAGTTTTTTCGGTCGGCTGCGTTTATCTCTGAAACGGTGTTAGATAGCTTTGCGGGAATGGTTCAATTAGATCGAGCGGGGTCTATTACGCTACGAAATGTTTCACTAACATTGATAACAGTTTGAATTTGAAAGAAAGAAAAATATTTTTCAGTTTTTTCTGTCGGCTGCGTTTATCTCCGAAACGGCATTATATAGCTTTGCGGGAATGGTTCCATTGGATCGAACGGGGTCTGTAACGTCAGGAAATGTGTCTTTAACATTGATAACAAATTCAATTTGAAAGTTAGAAAAATATTTTTCAATTTTTTCGGTCGGCTGCGTTTATTTCCGAAACGGCGTTAGATAGCTTTGCGGGAATAGTGCCATTGGATCGAACGGGGGCTATTGCGCTAGGAAATGTGTATTTAACATTGATAAAAATTTGAATTTGAAAGATAGAAAAATATTTTTCAGTCGGCTGCGTTTATCTCCGAAACGCTGACTGAGATCGAACAACGCCGTAAAGTCAAAAAGACAATCGAGGACATCGGACAAATGATCCGAATGAGTCTCAAAGTGTAAGTTGAAATCGCCAACAATCACCAACCTGGCACCAGTACAACCCAGTCAACCATTCAAAACAATCAAATAATGCCAGATACAGACCTGCACTGGCCCAGGCTGATTCTAGATGCAAAAAATGTAGGTGATAATATTATTGAGAGATAACTTACAACCAACTTACACACACACACACAAGCACACACGCACGCAAGCACACACACACACACACGCAAGCACACACACACACACACACACACACACACACACACAAGCACACACGCACACACGAGCACACACATATACATACCCATTTGAACATGAGCACATACATACCCATTCGAACATGACCACGCGCATTCCCGTTTGAATATGCGCACGCGCCTATACATTAGAACATGCGCACGCGCATACCGATATGAGCATGCGCACGCGCATACCCATTTGAACATGCGCACGCGCATACCGATATGAGCATGCGCGCGCGCATTCCCATTTGATCATGCGCACGCGCATACCCATTTCAACATGCGCACGCGCATAGCCATATGAACATGCGCACGCGCATACCCATTTGAATATGCGCACCCGCATACCCATTTGAACATGCGCACGCGCATACCCATTTGAACATGCGCACGCGCATACCGATATGAGCATGCGCGCGCGCATTCCCATTTGAACATGCGCACGCGCATACCCATTTCAACATGCGCACGCGCATACCCATTTGAACATGCGTACGCGCATACCCATTTGAACATGCGCACGCGCATAACCATTTGAACATGCGCATGCGCATACCCATTTCAACATGCGCACGCGCATACCCGTTTGAACATGCGCACGCGTATACCCATTTGAACATGCGCACGCGCATACCCATTTGAAAATGCGCACGCGCATACCCATTTGAAAATACGCACGCGCATACCCATTTGAACATGCGCACGCGCATGCCCATTTGAACATGCGCACGCGCACACCCATTTGAACATGCGCACGCGCATACCGAAATGAGCATGCGCGCGCGCATTCCCATTTAAACATGCGCACGCGCATACCCATTTCAACATGCCCACGCGCATACCCATTTGAAAATGCGCAGGCCCATACCCACTTGAACATGCGCACGCGCATACCCATTTCAACATGCGCACGCGCATACCCATTTGAACATGCGCACGCGCATACCCATTTCAACATGAGCACGCGCATCGACAATCACTGACCTGGCACCGTAGAACCCAGTCAACCCTTCAAAACAATCAAATAATGCCAGATACAGATCTGCACTGGCACCCGGCTGATTGTAGATGAAAAAATGTAGGTGATAATATTATTGAGAGATAACTTACAACCAACTTACACACACACACAAGCACACGCACACGCAAGCACACACACACACACACAAGCACACACACACACACACACACACACAAGCACACACACACACACACACACACACACAAGCACACATATACATACCCATTCGAACATGAGCACATACATACCCATTCGAACATGAGCACGCGCATACCCATATGAACATGCGGACGCGCATACCCATTTGAATTGTGTGCTTGTGTGTGTGTGTGTGTGTGTGTGCTTGTGTGTGTGTGTCTGTGTGTGCTTGTGTGTGTGTGTGTGTGTGTGTGTGCTTGTGTGTGTCTGTGTGTGCTTGTGTGTGTGTGTGTGTGTGTGTGCTTGTGTTTGTGTGTGTGTGCTTGTGTGTGTGTGTGTGTGTGTGTGTGTGTGCTTGTGTGTGTGTGTGTGTGTGCTTGTGTGTGTGTATGTGTGTGCTTGTGTGTGTGCTTGTGTGTGTGTGTGTGTGTGTGTGTGTTTGCTTGTGTGTGTCTGTGTGTGTGTGCTTGTGTGTGTGTGTGCTTGTGTGTGTGTGTATTTGTGTGTGTGTGTGTGTGTGTGTGTGTTTGTGTGTGTGTGTGTGTGTTTGCTTGTGTGTGTGTGTGTGTGTGTGTGTGTGTGTGTGCTTGTGTGTGTGTGTGTGTGCTTGTGTGTGTGTGACAATTTGAATTTGAAAGATAGAAAAATATTTTTCAGTTTTCTCGGTCGGCTGCCTTTATCTCCGAAACGGCGTTAGATAGCTTTGCGGAATAGTGCCATTGGATCGAACGGGGGCTATTGCGCTAGGAAATGTATCTTTAACATTGATAAAAATTTGAATTTGAAAGATAGAGAATTATTTTTCAGTTTTATCGGTCGGCTGCGTTTATCTCCGAAACGGTGTTAGATAGCTTTGCGGGAATGGTTCCATTAGATCGAGCGGGGTCTATTACGCTACGAAATGTTTCCCTAACATTGATAACAGTTTGAATTTGAAAGTTAGAAAAATACTTTTCAGTTTTTTCGGTCGGCTGCCTTTATTTCCGAAACGGCGTTAGATAGCTTTGCGGGAATAGTGCCATTGGATCGAACGGGGACTATTGCGCTAGGAAATGTGTATTTAATATTGATAAAAATTTGAATTTGAAAGATAGAAAAATATTTTTCAGTCGGCTGCGTTTATCTCCGAAACGCTGACTGAGAACGAACAACGCCGTAAAGTCAAAAAGTAGAGACAATCGAGGACATCGGACAAAGGATCCGAATGAGTCTCAAAGCGAAAGTTGAAATCGCCAACAATCACCAACCTGGCACCGGTACAACCCAGTCAACCCTTTAAAACAATCAAATAATGCCAGATACAGATCTGCACTGGCACCCGGCTGATTGTAGATGCAAAAAATGTAAGTGATAATATTATTGAGAGATAACTTACAACCAACTTACACACACACACAAGCACACACACACGCAAGCACACACACACACACACACAAGCACACACACACACACACACACACACACACACACACACACACACACACACAAGCCCACACACACACACACACAAGCACACATATACATACCCATTCGAACATGAGCACATACATACCCATTGGAACATGAGCACGCGCATTCCCGTTTGAATATGCGCACGCGCTTATACATTCGAACATGCGCACGCGCATACCGATATGAGCATGCGCACGCGCTTTCCCATTTGAACATGCGCACGGGCATACCCATATGAACAAGCGCACGCGCATACCCATTTGAACATGCGCACGCGCATATCCATTTGAAGATGCGCACGCGCATACCATTTGAACATGCGCACGCGCATACCCATTTGAACATGCGCACGCGCATACCTATTTGAACATGCGCAAGCGCATACCCATTTCAACATGCGCACGCGCATACCCATTTGAACATGCGCACGCGCATACCCATTTAAACATGCGCACGCGCATGCCCATTTGAACATGCGCACGCGCATACCCATTTGAACATGCGCACGCGCATACCGATATGAGCATGCGCGCGCGCATTCCCATTTGAACATGCGCACGCGCATACCCATTTGAACATGCGCACGCGCATACCCATTTCAACATGCGCACGCGCATACCCATTTCAACATGCGCACGCGCATACCCATTTGAACATGCGCACGCGCATACCCATTTGAACATGAGCCGCGCATCCCCATTCAAGTCAAGCATGTGCTTGTGTGTGTGTGTGCTTGTGTGTGTGTTTGCTTGTGTGTGTGTGGGCTTGTGTGTGTGTGCTTGTGTGTGTGTGTGCTTGTGTGTGTGTGCTTGTGTGTGTGTGTGTGTGTGTGTGTGTGTGTGTGTGCTTGTGTGTGTGTGTGTGTGTGTGTTTGTGTGCTTGTGTGTGTGTGTGTGCTTGTGTGTGTGTGTGTGTGTTTGCTTGTGTGTGTATGTGTGTGTGTGTGCTTGTGTGTGTGTGTGCTTGTGTGTGTGCTTGTGTGTGTGTGTGTGCTTGTGTGTGTGTGTGCTTGTGTGTGTGCTTGTGTGTGTGTGTGTGCTTGTGTGTGTGCTTGTGTGTGTGTGTGTGCTTGTGTGTGTGTGTGTGTGTGCTTGTGTATGTGTGTGCTTGTGTGTGTTTGTGTGCTTGTGTATGTGTGTGCTTGTGTGTGTGTGTGTGTGTGTGTGCTTGTTCTAATGGATATGCGCCTGCGCATGTTGAAATGGGTATGCGCGTGCGCATGTACATGGGTATGCGCGTGCGCATGTTCAAATGGGAATGTAAGTTGAAGTCTCAAAGTGTAAGTTGAAATCGCCAACAATCACCGACCTGGCACCGTAGAACCCAGTCAACCCTTCAAAACAATCAAATAATGCCAGATACAGATCTGCACTGGCACCCGGCTGATTGTAGATGAAAAAATGTAGGTGATAATATTATTGAGAGATAACTTACAACCAACTTACACACACACACAAGCACACACACACACAAGCACACACACACGCAAGCACACACACACACACAAGCACACACACACACACACACACACACACAAGCACACACACACACACACACAAGCACACATATACATACCCATTCGAACATGGGCACATACATACGTTACATTGAAACGGCGTTAGATAGCTTTGCGGTAATAGTGCCATTGGATCGAACGGGGGCTATTGCGCTAGGAAATGTATCTTTAACATTGATAAAAATTTGAATTTGAAAGATAGAAAAATACTTTTCAATTTTTTCGGTCGGCTGCGTTTATTTCCGAAACGGCGTTAGATAGCTTTGCGGGAATGGTGCCATTGGATCGAACGGGGTCTATTACGCTAGGAAATGTGTCTTTAACATTGATAACAATTTGAATTTAAAAGAAAGAAAAATATTTTTCAGTTTTTTCTGTCGGCTGCGTTTATCTCCGAAACGGCATTAGATAGCTTTGCGGGAATGGTTCCATTGGATCGAACGGGGTCTGTAACGTCAGGAAATGTGTCTTTAACATTGATAACAAATTCAATTTGAAAGTTAGAAAAATATTTTTCAATTTTTTCGGTCGGCTGCGTTTATTTCCGAAACGGCGTTAGATAGCTTTGCGGGAATGGTGCCATTGCATTGAACGGGGTCTATTACGCTAGGAAATGTGTCTTTAACATTGATAACAATTTGAATTTGAAAGAAAGAAAAATATTTTTCAGTTTTTTCTGTCGGCTGCGTTTATCTCCGAAACGCTGACTGAGATCGAACAACGCCATAAAGTCAAAAAGTAGAGACAATCGAGGACATCGGACAAATGATTCGAATGAGGCTCAAAGTGTAAGTTGAAATCGCCAACAATCACCAACCTGGCACCGGTACAACCCAGTCAACCCTTCAAAACAATCAAATAATGCCAGATACAGACCTGCACTGGCACCCGGCTGATTCTAGATGCAAAAAATGTAGGTGATAATATTATTGAGAGATAACTTACAACCAGCTTACACACACACACAAGCACACACACACACAAGCACACACACACACAAGCACACACACACACACACACACAAGCAAACACACACACACACAAGCACACACACACACACACACACAAGCACACACACAAGCTCAAACACACACACACGCGAAAGTTAGAAAAATACTTTTCAATTTTTTCGGTCGGCTGCGTTTATTTCCGAAACGGCGTTAGATAGCTTTGCGGGAATGGTGCCATTGGATCGAACGGGGTCTATTATGTTAGGAAATGTATCTTTAACATTGATAAAAATTTGAATTTGAAAGATAGAGAATTATTTTTCAGTTTTTTCGGTCGGCTGCGTTTATCTCCGAAACGGCATTAGATAGCTTTGCGAGAATGGTTCCATTGGATCGAACGGGGTCTGTAACGTCAGTAAATGTGTCTTTAACATTGATAACAAATTCAATTTGAAAGTTAGAAAAATATTTTTCAATTTTTTCGGTCGGCTGCGTTTATTTCCGAAACGGCGTTAGATAGCTTTGCGGGAATAGTGCCATTGGATCGAACGGGGGCTATTGCGCTAGGAAATGTGTATTTAACATTGATAAAAATTTGAATTTGAAAGATAGAAAAATATATTTCAGTCGGCTGCGTTTATCACCGAAACGCTGACTGAGATCGAACAC
>JARFXV010002477.1:17500-20000 GCA_031761425.1 Cosmopolites sordidus
GCGCGCGCATTCCCATTTGAACATGCGCACGCGCATACCCATTTCAACATGCGCACGCGCATACCCATTTGAACATGCGTACGCGCATACCCATTTGAAAATGCGCACGCGCATACCCATTTGAACATGCGCATGCGCATAACCCTTTTCAACATGCGCACGCGCATACCCATTTGAACATGCGCACGCGCATACCCATTTGAACATGCGCACGCGCATACCCATTTGAACATGCGCATGCGCATACCCATTTCAACATGCGCACGCGCATACCCATTTGAACATGCGCACGCGCATACCCATTTGAACTTGCGCACGCGCATACCCATATGAACATGCGGACGCGCATACCCATTTGAACATGCGCACATACATACCCATTCGAAGCACACACACACACACACACACACACACACACACACACACACAAGCACACACACACACACAAGCACACATATACATACCCATTCGAACATGAGCACATACATACCCATTCGAACATGAGCACGCGCATACACATATGAACATGCGGACGCCCATACCCATTTGAACATGCGCACGCGCATACCCATTTGTACATGCGCATGCGCATACCCATTTGAACATGCGCACGCGCACACCCATTTGAACATGAGCCGCGCATCCCCATTCAAGTCAAGCATGTGCTTGTGTGTGTGTGCTTGTGTGTGTGTGTGTGTGTTTGTGTGTGTGTGCTTGTGTGTGTGTGTGTGTGTGTGTGTGTGCTTGTGTTTGTGTGTGTGTGCTTGTGTGTTTGTGTGTGTCTGTGTGTGTGTGTGTGTGTGTGTGTTTGTGCTTGTGTGTGTGCTTGTGGGTGTGTGTGTGTGCTTGTGTGTGTGTGTATGTGTGTGCTTGTGTGTTTGTGTGTGTGCTTGTGTGTGTGTATGTGTGTGCTTGTGTGTGTGCCTGTGTGTGTGTGTGTGTGTGCTTGTGTGTGAGTGTGTGTTTGCTTGTGTGTGTATGTGTGTGTGTGTGCTTGTGCGTGTGTGTGCTTGTGTGTGTGTGTGTATTTGTGTCTGTGTGTGTGTGCTTGTGTGTGTGTGTGTGTGTGTGTGTTTGCTTGTGTGTGTGTGTGTGTGTGTGTGCTTGTGTGTGTGTGTGTGTGCTTGGGTGTGTGTGTGTGTGTGTGTGTGTGTGTGTGCTTGTGTGTGTGTATGTGTGCTTGTGTGTGTGTGTATGCTTGTGTGTGCTTGTATGTGTGTGTGTGTGTGTGTGTGTGTGTGTGTGCTTGTGTGTGTACTTATATGTGTGTGTGCTTGTGTGTGTGTGTGTGCTTGTGTGTGTGCTTGTGTGTGTGTGTGTGCTTGTGTGTGTGTGTGTGTGCTGGTGTGTGTGTGTGTGCTTGTGTGTGTGTGTGTGTGAGCTTGTATGTGTGCTTGTGTGTGTGTGTGCTTGTGTGTGTGAGTGTTTGCTTGTGTGTGTGTGTGTATGTGCTTGTGTGTGTGTGCTTGTGTGTGTGTGTGTGCTTGTGTGTGTGCGTGCTTATGTGTGTGCTTGTGTGTGTGAGTCTGTGTGCTTGTGTGTGTGTGTGTGTGTGCTTGTGTGTGTGTGTTTGCTTGTGTGTGTGCTTGTGTGTGTGTGCTTGTGTGTGTGTGCTTGTGTGTGTGCTTGTCTGTGTGTGTGTGTGTGTGCTTGTGTGTGTGTTTGTGTGTGTGTGTGTGTGTGTGTGTGTGTGTGCTTGTGTGTGTGTGTGTGATTGTGTGTCATCCGAAATCTCTCAAGGATCACCCGCTGGTCAATTCCTCTAGCCGGATAGTGAAAATCAATTTTCGGGTGTTGAGAACCAGGTTATGCTGACTGAGATCGAACAACGCCATAAAGTCAAGAAGTAGAGACAATCGAGGACATCGGACAAATGATCCAGCCTCAAAGTGTAAGTTGAAATCGCCAACAATCACCAACCTGGCACCGTACAACCCAGTCAACCCTTCAAAACAATCAAATAATGCCAGATACAGAAAATGTAGGTGATAATATTATTGAGAGATAACTTACAACCAACAATATCAATTGAAGGCACCAATTCAGCAAATGAATTCAAGTTAATTTGTTCTGAATTTATGTCAGACTTTATAGCTAGAAAACTCCGCCTCCCCTCGAAACATCCATCAGTTCCAACTGTCTATCCGCTCGGTACACTACATAGTTATCACTAAACAACTCAGCACTGTGTACGTCCGGCTGCAACCACGTCTCAGAGAGCCCCACAATGTGATGTTCGCCACACTAGTTGATTTGCTAAATTCGCAAGTCTTCGTATTGAGACCTCTAACATTCTGGTAAGCCATGCAGATACCAGCACAGATCCCGCCAGACAGACTCATTAGTTTAGTTTAAAGGTCGCGCACCAATCGAAACAATCTTAGGAACACCCCTAATATACTTAATCCTCAAATCCTTCCCGCCGGCGTTAAGACGTTCCATCAATCTAGATCTAACTGCTCGGTACTCCTGAACCTGCCTTGGGGTCTTGTCGGTGTGT
>JARFXV010002477.1:30000-35000 GCA_031761425.1 Cosmopolites sordidus
ATAATGCCAGATACAGACCTGCACTGGCACCCGGCTGATTCTAGATGCAAAAAATGTAGGTGATAATATTATTTAGAGATAACTTACAACCAACTTACACACACACACAAGCACACACACACGCAAGCACACACACACACACAAGCACACACACACACACACAAGCATACACACAAGGACACACACACACAAGCACACACAAGCACACACACACACACAAGCACACACATACACACACACACAAGCATACACACACACACACACAAGCACACACACACACACACACAAGCACACACACAAGCTCACACACACACACACACGCGAAAGTTAGAAAAATACTTTTCAATTTTTTCGGTCGGCTGCGTTTATTTCCGAAACGGCGTTAGATAGCTTTGCGGGAATGGTGCCATTGGATTGAACGGGGCCTATTACGCTAGGAAATGTGTCTTTAACATTGATAACAATTTGAATTTGAAAGAAAGAAAAATATTTTTCAGTTTTTTCTGTCGGCTGCGTTTATCTCCGAAACGCTGACTGAGATCGAACAATGCCATAAAGTCAAAAAGTAGAGACAATCGCGGACATCGGACAAATGATCCGAATGAGTCTCAAAGTGTAAGTTGAAATCGCCAACAATCACCAACCTGGCACCGGTACAACCCAGTCAACCCTTCAAAACAATCAAATAATGCCAGATACAGACCTGCACTGGCACCCGGCTGATTCTAGATGCAAAAAATGTAGGTGATAATATTATTGAGAGATAACTTACAACCAACTTACACACACACACAAGCACACACACACGCAAGAACACACACACACACACAAGCACACACACACACACACAAGCACACACACAAGCACACACACACACAAGCACACACACAAGCACACACACACACACAAGCACACACACACACACACAAGCAAACACACACACACACAAGCACACACACACACACACAAGCACACACACAAGCTCACACACACACACACACGCGAAAGTTAGAAAAATACTTTTCAATTTTTTCGGTCGGCTGCGTTTATTTCCGAAACGGCGTTAGATAGCTTTGCGGGAATGGTGCCATTGGATCGAACGGGGTCTATTATGTTAGGAAATGTATCTTTAACATTGATGTATCTTTAAATTTGAATTTGAAAGATAGAGAATTATTTTTCAGTTTTTTCGGTCGGCTGCGTTTATCTCTGAAACGGTGTTAGATAGCTTTGCGGGAATGGTTCAATTAGATCGAGCGGGGTCTATTACGCTACGAAATGTTTCACTCACATTGATAACAGTTTGAATTTGAAAGAAAGAAAAATATTTTTCAGTTTTTTCTGTCGGCTGCGTTTATCTCCGAAACGGCATTATATAGCTTTGCGGGAATGGTTCCATTGGATCGAACGGGGTCTGTAACGTCAGGAAATGTGTCTTTAACATTGATAACAAATTCAATTTGAAAGTTAGAAAAATATTTTTCAATTTTTTCGGTCGGCTGCGTTTATTTCCGAAACGGCGTTAGATAGCTTTGCGGGAATAGTGCCATTGGATCGAACCGGGGCTATTGCGCTAGGAAATGTGTATTTAACATTGATAAAAATTTGAATTTGAAAGATAGAAAAATATTTTTCAGTCGGCTGCGTTTATCTCCGAAACGCTGACTGAGATCGAACAACGCCGTAAAGTCAAAAAGTAGAGACAATCGAGGACATCGGACAAATGATCCGAATGAGTCTCAAAGTGTAAGTTGAAATCGCCAACAATCACCAACCTGGCACCAGTACAACCCAGTCAACCATTCAAAACAATCAAATAATGCCAGATACAGACCTGCACTGGCCCAGGCTGATTCTAGATGCAAAAAATGTAGGTGATAATATTATTGAGAGATAACTTACAACCAACTTACACACACACACACACAAGCACACACACACGCAAGCACACACACACACACACACGCAAGCACACACACACACACACACACACACACACACACACACACACACACACACAAGCACACACGCACACACAAGCACACACATATACATACCCATTTGAACATGAGCACATACATACCCATTCGAACATGACCACGCGCATTCCCGTTTGAATATGCGCACGCGCCTATACATTAGAACATGCGCACGCGCATACCGATATGAGCATGCGCACGCGCATACCCAATTGAACATGCGCACGCGCATACCGATATGAGCATGCGCGCGCGCATTCCCATTTGATCATGCGCACGCGCATACCCATTTCAACATGCGCACGCGCATACCCATATGAACATGCGCACGCGCATACCCATTTGAATATGCGCACCCGCATACCCATTTGAACATGCGCACGCGCATACCCATTTGAACATGCGCACGCGCATACCGATATGAGCATGCGCGCGCGCATTCCCATTTGAACATGCGCACGCGCATACGCATTTCAACATGCGCACGCGCATACCCATTTGAACATGCGTACGCGCATACCCATTTGAACATGCGCACGCGCATACCCATTTGAACATGCGCATGCGCATACCCATTTCAACATGCGCACGCGCATACCCGTTTGAACATGCGCACGCGCATACCCATTTGAACATGCGCACGCGCATACCCATTTGAAAATGCGCACGCGCATACCCATTTGAAAATACGCACGCGCATACCCATTTGAACATGCGCACGCGCATGCCCATTTGAACATGCGCACGCGCACACCCATTTGAACATGCGCACGCGCATACCGAAATGAGCATGTGCGCGCGCATTCCCATTTAAACATGCGCACGCGCATACCCATTTCAACATGCCCACGCGCATACCCATTTGAAAATGCGCACGCGCATACCCACTTGAACATGCGCACGCGCATACCCATTTCAACATGCGCACGCGCATACCCATTTGAACATGCGCACGCGCATACCCATTTCAACATGAGCACGCGCATCGACAATCACCGACCTGGCACCGTAGAACCCAGTCAACCCTTCAAAACAATCAAATAATGCCAGATACAGATCTGCACTGGCACCCGGCTGATTGTAGATGAAAAAATGTAGGTGATAATATTATTGAGAGATAACTTACAACCAACTTACACACACACACAAGCACACACACACGCAAGCACACACACACACACACAAGCACACACACACACACACACAAGCACACACACACACACACACACACAAGCACACATATACATACCCATTCGAACATGAGCACATACATACCCATTCGAACATGAGCACGCGCATACCCATATGAACCTGCGGACGCGCATACCCATTTGAATTGTGTGCTTGTGTGTGTGTGTGTGTGTGTGCTTGTGTGTGTGTGTCTGTGTGTGCTTGTGTGTGTGTGTGTGTGTGTGTGTGTGTGCTTGTGTGTGTCTGTGTGTGCTTGTGTGTGTGTGTGTGTGTGTGTGTTTGCTTGTGTGTGTCTGTGTGTGTGTGCTTGTGTGTGTGTGTGCTTGTGTGTGTGTGTATTTGTGTGTGTGTGTGTGTGTGTTTGTGTGTGTGTGTGTGTGTTTGCTTGTGTGTGTGTGTGTGTGTGTGTGTGTGCTTGTGTGTGTGTGTGTGTGCTTGTGTGTGTGTGACAATTTGAATTTGAAAGATAGAAAAATATTTTCCAGTTTTCTCGGTCGGCTGCCTTTATCTCCGAAACGGCGTTAGATAGCTTTGCGGGAATAGTGCCATTGCATGGAACGGGGGCTATTGCGCTAGGAAATGTATCTTTAACATTGATAAAAATTTGAATTTGAAAGATAGAGAATTATTTTTCAGTTTTATCGGTCGGCTGCGTTTATCTCCGAAACGGTGTTAGATAGCTTTGCGGGAATGGTTCCATTAGATCGAGCGGGGTCTATTACGCTACGAAATGTTTCCCTAACATTGATAACAGTTTGAATTTGAAAGTTAGAAATATACTTTTCAGTTTTTTCGGTCGGCTGCCTTTATTTCCGAAACGGCGTTAGATAGCTTTGCGGGAATAGTGCCATTGGATCGAACGGGGGCTATTGCGCTAGGAAATGTGTATTTAATATTGATAAAAATTTGAATTTGAAAGATAGAAAATTATTTTTCAGTCGGCTGCGTTTATCTCCGAAACGCTGACTGAGAACGAACAACGCCGTAAAGTCAAAAAGTAGAGACAATCGAGGACATCGGACAAAGGATCCGAATGAGTCTCAAAGCGTAAGTTGAAATCGCCAACAATCACCAACCTGGCACAGTTGTGGTGTGTGCTTGTGTGTGTGTGTGTGTGTGTGTGCTTGTGTGTGTGTGTGTGTATGTGTGTGTGTGTGCTTGTGTGTTTGAGTGTGTGCTTGTGTGTGTGCTTGTGTGTGTGTATGTGTGTGCTTGTGTGTGTGTGTGTGTGTGTGTGTGCTTGTGTGTGTGTGTGTTTGCTTGTGTGTGTATGTGTGTGTGTGTGCTTGTGCGTGTGTGTGTGCTTGTGTGTGTGCTTGTGTGTGTGTATTTGTGTCTGTGTGTGTGTGCTTGTGTGTGTGTGTGTGCTTGTGTGTGTGCTTGTGTGTGTGTGTGTGCTTGTGTGTGTGCTTGTGTGTGTGTGTGTGCTTGTGTGTGTGTGTGTGTGCTTGTGTATGTGTGTGCTTGTGTGTGTTTGTGTGCTTGTGTATGTGTGTGCTTGTGTGTGTGTGTGTGTGTGCTTGTTCTAATGGATATGCGCCTGCGCATGTTGAAATGGGTATGCGCGTGCGCATGTACATGGGTATGCGCGTGCGCATGTTCAAATGGGAATGTAAGTTGAAGTCTCAAAGTGTAAGTTGAAATCGCCAACAATCACCGACCTGGCACCGTAGAACCCAGTCAACCCTTCAAAACAATCAAATAATGCCAGATACAGATCTGCACTGGCACCCGGCTGATTGTAGATGAAAAAATGTAGGTGATAATATTATTGAGAGATAACTTACAACCAACTTACACACACACACAAGCACACACACACACAAGCAC
>JARFXV010002477.1:40000-41355 GCA_031761425.1 Cosmopolites sordidus
CTGCGTTTATTTCCGAAACGGCGTTAGATAGCTTTGCGGGAATGGTGCCATTGCATTGAACGGGGTCTATTACGCTAGGAAATGTGTCTTTAACATTGATAACAATTTGAATTTGAAAGAAAGAAAAATATATTTCAGTTTTTTCTGTCGGCTGCGTTTATCTCCGAAACGCTGACTGAGATCGAACAACGCCATAAAGTCAAAAAGTAGAGACAATCGAGGACATCGGACAAATGATCCGAATGAGTCCTCAAAGTGTAAGTTGAAATCGCCAACAATCACCAGCCTGGCACCGGTACAACCCAGTCAACCCTTCAAAAC
Organism: Cosmopolites sordidus; assembly: GCA_031761425.1. Lineage (NCBI taxonomy): Eukaryota > Metazoa > Arthropoda > Insecta > Coleoptera > Curculionidae > Cosmopolites > Cosmopolites sordidus. The sequence continues at coordinate 40,322 of JARFXV010002477.1, forward strand.
AATCAAATAATGCCAGATACAGACCTGCACTGGCACCCGGCTGATTCTAGATGCAAAAAATGTAGGTGATAATATTATTGAGAGCTAACTTACAACCAGCTTACACACACACACAAGCACACACACACACACAAGCACACACACACACAAGCACACACACACACACACACAAGCAAACACACACACACACAAGCACACACACACACACACAAGCACACACACCAAGCTCACACACACACACACACACGCGAAAGTTAGAAAAATACTTTTCAATTTTTTCGGTCGGCTGCGTTTATTTCCGAAACGGCGTTAGATAGCTTTGCGGGAATGGTGCCATTGGATCGAACGGGGTCTATTATGTTAGGAAATGTATCTTTAACATTGATAAAAATTTGAATTTGAAAGATAGAGAATTATTTTCAGTTTTTTCGGTCGGCTGCGTTTATCTCCGAAACGGTGTTAGATAGCTTTGCGGGAATGGTTCCATTAGATCGAGCGGGGTCTATTACTCTACGAAATGTTTCACTAACATTGATAACAGTTTGAATTTGAAAGTTAGAAAAATACTTTTCAATTTTTTCGGTCGGCTGCGTTTATTTCCGAAACGGCGTTAGATAGCTTTGCGGGAATGGTGCCATTGGATCGAACGGGGTCTATTACGCAAGGAAATGTGTCTTTAACATTGATAACAATTTGAATTTGAAAGAAAGAAAAATATTTTTCAGTTTTTTCTGTCGGCTGCGTTTATCTCCGAAACGGCATTAGATAGCTTTGCGGGAATGGTTCCATTGGATCGAACGGGGTCTGTAACGTCAGGAAATGTGTCTTTAACATTGATAACAAATTCAATTTGAAAGTTAGAAAAATATTTTTCAATTTTTTCGGTCGGCTGCGTTTATTTCCGAAAACGGCGTTAGATAGCTTTGCGGGAATAGTGCCATTGGATCGAACGGGGCTATTGCGCTAGGAAATGTGTATTTAACATTGATAAAAATTTGAATTTGAAAGATAGAAAAATATATTTCAGTCGGCTG
>JARFXV010002478.1:0-20000 GCA_031761425.1 Cosmopolites sordidus
AGGCGACCAGAGAAGCCAGGCAAGCGATGAAGTCTTTCAGAGAAGTAAAGTGGGGTAACCTGCTCTCCTCTCTGGACTCATCGAACTCCAGGCAGATCTGGCGTCTGGCGAGGTCTTTGGCGGGAAAATCCAGGAGGATTATTCCACCGCTAAAATCGGATGCAGATGGCGCTGTCGCCGTCTCCGATGTGGACAAAGCCGAACTTCTGGCTGAGTCCTTCAAGCTTCAGATGACCTGTCAACGTCATTCCGAAGCAGATCCAAATTTCGATGCGGAGGTCAGCAGGGTTTCGGCCCAGCTACCTATCTTCCCGCAAATCTCCTTCCTGCAAAATCATCTCGCTTCCCCCCCGTTCAATCACAGCAATAATCAAAAGCTTCGCCCCCAGAAAAACCCCCGGCTTTGACGGTATCACGGCCAGGCAACTTCAGAAACTTCCGAGCAAGCAGATCGCGGAGATCACAAACATCGTGAACTCCATTCTGCGCCTCCAACATTATCCAAGCTCATGGAAGCACGCCATTCTTGCCGTGATACCCAAAAAATGCAACAGTCCGAGCCCGGCCGACTACAGGCCGATCAGTCTCCTCAGCGCTCTCTCCAAAATCGCTGAAAAAACCATCCTCGAAGCCCTCAACAGCTTCACCGACTCCAAAAAGATCATTCCAGATGAACAATTCGGGTTCAGGAAAGGTCTTTCATCCATTCACCAAGCGGCCAGGTTGGCCAGCAAAGTCCATTCAGCTCTCGAGAAAAAATGGCATCTCGGAGCAGTTCTTCTCGACCTGTCCAAAGCCTTCGACAAAGTCTGGCATGATGGTCTCATCTACAAAACCATCTCTCTCGGATTTCCCCGAGATCTGACCTTGTTAATCCGTTCATTCCTGGAAGACAGAACCTTCCAAGTTCGAATAAACTCTTCCGTCTCCACGAGAAAACAAATAAAAGCGGGCGTCCCGCAAGGTTCCCCCCTGGCACCGGCCTTGTTCAATATCTACTTGGCCGGTATTCCACGCTCACAAGATGTGAAATCCGCATTCTTCGCGGACGACACAGCTTACTTTGTAGCGTCTCCTCAGACTTCTGTGATTCACAACAAACTCCAGAAGCAACTTAATGCAGCTATCCACTGGCTCAAATTCTGGCGCCTGCAAGTCAATCCGAAAAAGACTCAGGCGATCATCTTCACTAATAAACGCTTCATCAGAGAATACAGGCTACTGGTGGACAAAGTTCCGATTCCATGGTTGCAAAAAGCAACCTACTTAGGTCTTCATTTCGACCGACATCTCTCTTGGTCCAGTCAAATCCCAGCAAGCCATCTGCAAGGGTTGCGGCATCATCAAAATGCTGTACCCGCTCTCATGCAGAACGAGCAACCTCGCTCCAAAAATCAAAGTCATGATCTACAAAATCCTTGTCAGATCAGTAGTTCTGTACGGCTTCCATACGTACTACCGGTTTCTTGGTCCAACTCTGATCAAGAAACTTCAAATTTTCCAAAATAAATCCTTGCGTGTGGCCCTAGACGCACCTTGGTACGTTAGAAATAACCAAATCCATCGGGAGGCCTGCGTGCCACCGATCTCTCAATTCCATCAAACCACACTCGCCAAGCTGAAGCTCACAGCCTCGCGAGGTAGCAATCCACTGCTACGCGAATTATCGGACCTCCTGCCCTAGCCACAGGGCAATACTCCGATATCATCGTCCCCCAATCTCCGGCATCAAGACCCGGTTAACGAAGTTTTCTCGTTTTCCGACTTGTGTAAGTCTCAGCCTCCGCTACCCGCCGTCGCACAATCTAGCGTTTCTGTCTGTGCCGGCCCGGCGACTGCACCTATGCGCAGCGTCGGCCCGGCAACGGCAGAAATTAGCACCGCAACGCCGATGACTTCATCGGTTTTCCAAATTAACCTCCTGAAGTTCGCCTGGACTTCATTGAAAAACCACTTCATGAACAGTCGGACCTCCGTCCTTCGGGACCAAACATTCCGACATTTCCTGGGTCAACTAGAGACCCTCAAAATAATTAGAAACCCATTCTGGGTCAATCTCATGCTATATAAGTAAGGGCCGAAAAGGCTAACTTAAAAACCAGGCTAATAAAATAGAAAAATAGAAGGGGGGGACATCCCGACAGAAAATAGTCTCTCATCTGACGGTCTCTACGACGGTCGTGCCGTGCGATCTGATCAATTGTAAGCAAAGAACAAAAAAAAATCAGCATGTCTGGACGCGGAAAAGGAGGCAAAGTTAAAGGAAAGGCCAAGTCGCGTTCGAATCGTGCCGGATTGCAGTTTCCGGTCGGCCGTATTCACAGATTGTTGAGGAAAGGAAATTACGCGGAACGCGTAGGTGCAGGAGCACCGGTATATTTGGCCGCGGTAATGGAGTATCTTGCCGCCGAAGTATTGGAATTGGCCGGAAACGCCGCCAGAGATAACAAAAAGACGAGAATTATCCCACGAGACATTTGCAGCTCGCCATTAGAAATGACGAAGAATTGAACAAACTATTGTCCGGCGTGACCATCGCACAAGGTGGTGTTTTACCTAACATTCAGGCCGTGCTATTGCCAAAAAAGACCGACAGTAAAACGAAGTAAAATCGAAACAACTTCTCTATCCCTACTTGAAGATGATGATGATGATGGTCTTCGCCTGATTCGAAATATCGGTCCTTATCAGGACCAACAAAATATCTATGAAAAGAAAAAACAATATTGATCCGTAAACAAAAATTAAAGTTACAAACGAACAACGGACGTCAGATATATATTATTCGCCGGTTCTAGTCTCGATGGATTTTTTTATTTGTATTTTTTTTTATTTTTTTTTAAATATATAATTGTACAAAATCAGTTATTATTAGTATTATCGAATTACTACTCGGATATATTTCGGCGTCTTGTCTAAATGGATGTTTTTTTCTATATTTCTTTTAATTTCAAGTAACAATAAATGTTGTGGTTCTGAAAAGAACCGTTTTTTTTTTTTTTGGAAAATGTTACGCTTTCGTAAACATATTTTCCTACATCATCATTCCAGATGATGGTTTTGGTGGTGGTGGTGGTCGTCGTCGTCGATAATCTGTATTGGGAACATTCGATTTATTCATACCTCTTGAAAGATTAAGATGTAACGACGAAAATCGGGGTCTTCGTTTATTTCTTCTTTTTTGGGGAAGCTGCTTTCTTCGCTTTGCCCCCGCCGGCAGCGGCGGCGGCGGCTGGAGATCTAGCGCTTTTCGGTTTAGGAGCCTTGGGTTTCTTGGTAGGGCCGGCTTTGTTTGATTTCTTCGCTTTCGACGGAGATTTCGCCTTCGATGGCACCGTAGCGGCGGCGGCGGCAACTGTTACCGCCGAAGATCCCGAACTAGCCGATTTTCCCGTTTTCTTTTCGACGGCTTTCTTTACCGAAGCCTTCTTCTCGGCTACGACGACCGCAGCTTTCTTCGATTTTCCTGCTGCCTTTTTGGTTGTCTTTTTTTCAGTCGTCGCTGCTGCTGCTGCTGCTGCCACCGCCGCTGTCGTTCTTTTCGTCGGACTCTTTTTGCTACCTCCTTTGGCCGCCGCCGCCGCTCCCACTGAAATATTTCTTTTCTTTTGTCCAGAGGATGAAGAAGCAGCACTCGTCGCCGATTGTTTCGCTTGAACCGACGAACTAGACGATGCCGCTGCCAGCTTAAAAGAACCGGACGCACCTTTTCCTTTGGTCTGAACCAGGGTACCGGATGCAACTGCCGATTTTAAATATTTCTTGATGAAAGGCGATACTTTCTCGGCATCGACCTTGTAGTTGGCGGCAATATACTTCTTGATCGCTCTCAATGACGAACCGCCCCTTTCTTTCAATCCCTTAATTGCGTTTGTTACCATTTCGGCCGTCGGTGGATGCGTAGCTTTGGCTTTGGGATTTTTTCTTTTAACGGTTTTTTCCTTTTTTGATGAAGCCGATGCCGCCGCCGCCGCCGCCGACGACGGTGCGGGCGGTACAGACGAGGGCCCGGAACCGCCTCCGCTTGTGCCCGACAGATTAGATGGAGATGTAGCCTGACCGGCGATTTCCGCGTCTGCCATTTCGCCGCGCGCTCGCGCGTGTTATCGTCAAATGTTAATGTAACGAAGAACTCACTACTATCGCGTTTCGCTAAAGAACAGAATCGTATTGCTGCTCGTCCTTCGTCGTCTGTTGCGTCTTACTAAATATGCCCACTCGCTCCACCAAAAATTGCATAGTAAAGTAAAACGGGCGAACGGCGGACTGAGCGTCTGACTGTCGACACTGCTCCTGATTCCGGCTTCGCCGGGACCTTTAACGAGCTCGGAACAAAGTTTTTATTTTGTATTTTTCATTAGTAAATGCCATTCACCGGATTGCAATATTTAACTTGATTCGTTGTCAATACCTTGAAGCTACCGGAGGCATTTGGTTCATGTCGATCCTTCGACAAGGTTCAATTTAAAAAAATCACAACTAACCGACGATCTCGACGTTTCAAGAAAAACATTCTAATTAGTTCGATTATTTCAGTTAAGTAAACCAGATATTACAGATTGTCCAGGCGATACAAATACCTCAGATATATCACCGATCGGTGGAGTATTCGGATTTCGAGATATATAAACGACTTTGCCGAAAAAACGTTTTTCCCGATGACCTGTCACCGTTCTATTCTCCCTTTGAAAGGTAAACGAGTCTCGTTCTTATACACCGCCTAGTTAACTATCGTACCGCTAAAATAAAAAATAGAGCACGTAAATTATGGAACGAACAAATGGCATGTCTGTAATCGGAACGGTTGGGAAAAATTAACGGGAATATCCTCCCTCATCTCGAGGGCGATTGTCTTTTTTTTTAAGTATTTCTTTAAACATGGCGACGGCGTTTCTACCTACCTAAATAACCGCAAGAATTATATGATTTGATCATTTCGAATAAATGATTTAATACTAAAAAGAGACTTACGCTATTATCATCCACGTTAGCACTGCGTTGGTTTCTTTTAAGGCTTTCCCGAAATTTAACGAAGGGAATTCATAGCACCTCTTTTATCTACAATGTGTCCGTCGGTCTGTCTCCCTCTTTCTGCCTAATTTAATATTTAAGAAAGTTTTATAGATAGTCGTCGTGGTGTAATTAACGATGGAATTTCCACCTACTGTGTCGACAATTAGTCACTTTTTTAAGTATGTTTTTTTGCCGCCGCCGCCGCAGTTATGAAAAGAGCCGTTTATTTATTGTGTCTTGAGTTCCTTTATTTTTTTTTTTTTTTTGTAAAACATCAGGTAATTTAACCGCCGAAGCAGTACGCCCTTGACGTTTCAAGGCATACACAACGTCGTCCGTGGCGATGACGGTTATTCAATTGGCGTGTTCTGTTTAAGTTACGGCATCTCTGATACCGTATTCTCATTAACGTTAGCTGTACGCTCGTTTCATTTAAGGCATTTCCGAAAATTAACGATGAGAATTCATCCACAATGTGTCCAATGTATTTTATATAGACATTCACTATAACATTTACGATGAAAATTCCATCCGCTTTATCGAGACAATATTTTTTATCCTTTATTTGGGTTTTTCGCCACTATCTAAAACTCAAAAAATATCAAAAATATCTGTTCTTATTTAATATATGAACACGCCACAATCATTTCGACATTACTTATCGAGACAATGTCTCCCTTTTCTATGTGAGTGTGGTTTTTGAAAAGAACCTTTTTTTATGCCCGGAGTTCTTTTTTTTATAATATCGCAAATCGTCAGTAAATCTAACCGCCAAAATAGTGTAGAGAGTACGCCCCTGACATACATTCAAGGCATACACAACCATGGCGATGGCGGTTTTTCTCTTGACGTGTTAGGAATTCAGTTACTGCATCTCTGATACCTTATTCTCATCCACGTTACTTCAATTTGTTTTGCGCTCGTTAAATTGAATGCTTCCCCGAAAATTAGGGATGGAAATTCATCCCCACCTGCTTTATCCACAATGTGTCCGTCTCCCCCCTTTTTCTATCTTATTTTATATGTGAGAAAATTTTCTAGATAATCGTATAAATAATGATGAAAATTTCACCTATGTTGTCGACAATGTATCCCTTTTTTTATGTAAGTATTTTTTTTTTTGTGGTTCTGAAAAGAACCGGTTTTTTGTGTCTGTCTAGAATTCGTTTTTTTTTTGTTTTCTTTTAATATTGCAAAACATCGGGTAATTTAACCGCCAAAACCGTAGAGAGTACGCCCTTGACGTTTCAAGGCATACACGACGTCCATAGCGGTGACAGTTTTCCTCTTGGCGTGTTCCGTATAAGTTACGGCATCTCTGATTACGTTTTCGAGGAATACTTTCAAGACACCTCTGGTTTCTTCGTAAATCAAACCGGATATGCGCTTGACGCCACCACGTCGGGCCAATCTTCGAATTGCAGGTTTGGTGATGCCTTGAATATTATCACGAAGCACTTTACGATGCCTTTTAGCGCCTCCTTTTCCCAACCCCTTTCCGCCTTTGCCTCTTCCGGTCATTTTTTTTTTTTTAATTTTATATAATTATTTTAAATTCAAATCGACGATCGATTGGTCAATTCTTATAAATGAAACGTCCTCGTTTTGGATTGACGGAACACGACTGTCGGCATACATGACACATATGCTACTTTTGTCAGATTTCGGGAACGTCCCGCCCATTGCTCTCGACCCGACCAATAGCTAGTTGCCGGACCACTAGCGAGTCGCCTGAGAGAATAAAACACCAATTTTGGTATGCGTCGATCATCATTCTGTAATTGTCGTTCGATAAGTGCTCATCGTTGTCGACTCCTATCCGTAATTTAACCTTAGTGTTCTTGTACCTTTGACTGTACTTGTAATATTCGGTAAAGAGAGAGATGGCCCGTACGAAGCAAACCGCACGCAAATCGACCGGTGGCAAAGCTCCTAGGAAACAATTGGCGACCAAGGCGGCAAGAAAGAGTGCCCCCGCAACCGGCGGGGTGAAGAAACCTCACCGTTACAGGCCAGGTACCGTCGCCCTGCGAGAAATCCGTCGTTACCAGAAGAGCACCGAACTGTTGATCAGAAAATTACCCTTTCAACGTTTGGTACGTGAAATCGCACAAGATTTCAAAACGGATTTACGTTTCCAGAGTTCCGCAGTCATGGCTTTACAAGAAGCCAGCGAGGCCTATCTGGTCGGTCTTTTCGAAGATACAAATCTGTGTGCCATTCATGCCAAACGTGTCACCATCATGCCCAAAGACATCCAGCTGGCTAGGCGTATTCGAGGCGAACGTGCCTAAATATAATTAATGTAAATGTATATGTGTGGGTATATATCATAAAAGTATAACAAAAAACCGGTTCTTTTCAGAACCAACAATATGAGTATGTATAAATAAGAAAGGGAAAACAAACATCGTGCAAGAAAACCCGTTGTTTCGACTCGTTATACGAAACGATGCTTAAAGCAAAAGCGAAACATATAAGCTTGGAGGTTTTTTTTTTTCATTTCATTTTTGATTCGAAATAATTATCAAGTTGCTCTTTTTCTTATTTCAGAATTATACGCTAATTTTACGTTGACATTGTTTTTTTTTTCCTCGCTCGAAACAATTATCACGCCATTTTTTCCCTCGTTAGTGATACTTATAATAGAGAAAATAAGTAAATTTCACCATATTCTATAATATGGTGAAGGCGAGCGTTTGCCCCCTACGGTCCACGCCTCCTTAAAAGAAAATGTAAGGGGGGTTGCATTCAGGAATAGAGGGGATCTCAATGTGTTCTAAAATAGGGGGATCGCAACGCATAAAGGGTGTAGCAACATATTTTACTTGACTTTTTGGCCAATTAGTGGATCGCGACAACGTATTTATCGCACCGGTTTTTCTCTCGCTAGTGATACATATACTATTGAAAATAAGTAATTTTCGCCATATTATAGGGTCCAATGCCTCTTCAAGACTAAAATATATAGGGGGTCTCAAAGTGTTCAAAAAATAAGAGGGTCGCAACGTTTTCTTACTTACGACGACGACGACGATTCTAAAACGATTGGGAACCGAAGACCTAAAGGATAAGTTAGATGTATTATTTGCTCGGAGTCGATTACAGACCGTTTATTTTTCGTTCTTTTTTTTATTATCTTTAACATTTGTGGCTCTGAAAAGAGCCGTTTTTTTTTTTTTCCGTCTTCCGTTCGAAATAATTGTGACGCCAGTCTTACTTTTGTTTCATTCACGTATTTACTTTGAACTGGTGTATTTGGTGACGGCTTTGGTACCTTCGCTAACGGCGTGTTTGGCTAATTCCCCAGGCAGAAGTAATCTGACTGCCGTTTGAATTTCTCTACTTGTTATTGTGGACCTTTTGTTGTAGTGAGCCAAACGGGAAGCTTCAGCAGCTATCCTTTCGAAAATGTCATTAACGAAAGAATTCATGATCGACATGGCCTTGCTGGAAATTCCAGTATCCGGATGGACTTGTTTCAACACTTTGTAAATATAAATGGCGTAACTTTCCTTCCTCCTGCGCTTCTTCTTTTTATCGGTTCTCGAGATATTCTTTTGAGCCTTTCCGGCTTTCTTGGCCGCCTTACCGCTGGTTTTAGGTGGCATTGTTGTTGGACAAACTGAACGATTTTACGTACGTATGGCAGAAGTTCGTATCGTAAACTGATTCTCGAACGGGCAACCTCGTCCGTTTTGTGACGGATCGTACGGGTTCGTTTAGCTCCGCCCATACAACTAACCGTCTGGTTCGTCCGTTGAGTATATAATGGGGTATGCCGATTAATACAGTATCTCATATGACTCTGCGACGTTCGTGTCGTACGAATCTGAACGGTTATAGTTAAAAAAACAAAATAAAATAACCAAACATGTCCGGACGTGGAAAAGGTGGCAAAGTTAAAGGGAAAGCAAAGTCTCGCTCGAATCGTGCCGGATTGCAGTTTCCTGTCGGTCGTATTCACAGATTGTTGAGAAAAGGAAATTACGCGGAACGTGTCGGTGCCGGAGCACCGGTATATTTGGCCGCGGTGATGGAATATCTAGCCGCCGAAGTATTGGAATTGGCGGGAAATGCCGCCAGAGATAACAAAAAGACGAGGATTATACCACGACATTTACAATTAGCCATTCGAAATGACGAAGAATTGAACAAACTATTGTCCGGCGTGACCATCGCACAAGGGGGTGTTTTGCCTAACATTCAGGCCGTGCTATTGCCTAAGAAGACCGACAGTAAAACGAAATAAAATATTAAAACGGATTGCTGCATCCCTGCACGATGGATCTTTACCTGATTCGAAATATCGGTCCTTTTCAGGACCAACAAAACATCTTTGGAATGAAAAAAAAAAATACTATCGATACGTATTCCTTATACAGTTGCATGATCTATAGATATACTTTAAGTATGTACATCAATTAAAGTTAAATGAAATGCCTGACAGGCATAAGACAATAGCATTATCAATAAAAAAAATACCTCATGATCTCCTTAGCGTTTTATCGATATGAATCGAGAATTACGTGACTGGGAAACGTTAAAAACACCTGAGAAACGCAAAAAAAAACCGCTACAAATGGAGGGACTTAAATCGGCATAAAATCCTCGCGGGCATCGTTCGGTGGTAACCTTTTCAAATAGTTAGTAGTATCGATTTAATATTACCTTTCGGATATATATATATATATATATATATATATATATATATATATATATATATATATATATATATATATATATATATTATATGTATATATAGATATATATATATATATATATATATATATATATATATATATATATATATATATATATATATATATATATATATATATCTATATATAGATATATATATATATATATATATATATATATATATATATATATATATATATATATATATATATATATATATATATATATATATATATATATATATATATATATATATCAGTATCATGACTTAAGGGATGTTTATTCTTAATTTTTTTTCAGTGACATTAAATGTTGTGGTTCTAAAAAGAACCGATTTTTGAAAACCGTAAAGCTTTTGTAAACGTGCAGGTTTTCTACGTCTTCTCCGGATGATGATGATGATGATGATGGAGGTGGTTAATACGAGACGGTCGTTGTAGTCAACAATCTGTGTTGTGCACATTCGATTTCTTCATACCTCTTGATCGAGATTATGATGAAACCACAAAGGAGAGAACCGTTTACTTCTTCTTTTTTGGGGAAGCTGCTTTCTTCGCTTTGCCTCCGGTTGCGGCTGGAGACTTGGCACTTTTCGGTTTGGGAGCCTTAGGTTTCTTGGTAGGGCCAGCTTTGTTTGATTTCTTCGCTTTCGACGGTGATTTTGCCTTCGATGGCACCGTGGCGGCGGCGGCGCCAACTGTTATCGCCGAAGATCCCGAACTAGCCGATTTTCCCATTTTCTTTTCGACGGCCTTCTTCACCGATACCTTCTTCTCGGCGGCGGCAACTTTCTTTGGTTTCCCGGTGGCCTTTTTGACTGTCTTTTTTTTTTCTGCCGTCGTCGTCGTCGTCGTCGTCGTTCTCTTCGCCGGACTCTTTTTACCGCCTGCTTTGGTTGCTGCCGTAGTGTTTCTTTTCCTTTGACCACCACCACCACTAACGGAGGATGATGAAACAACACTTGCCGCCGATTGTTTCGTTTGAACCGACGAACTAGACGACGCCGCTGCTGCCAATTTAAACGAACCGGACGCCCCCTTTCCTTTAGTCTGAACCAAGGTGCCTGATACGACCGCCGATTTTAAATATTTCTTAATGAAAGGCGATACTATTTTCTATTTTCTATTTTATTAGCCTGGTTTTTAAGTTAGCCTTTTCGGCCCTTACTTATATAGCATGAGATTGACCCAGAATGGGTTTCTAATTATTTTGAGGGTCTCTAGTTGACCCAGGAAATGTCGGAATGTTTGGTCCCGAAGGACGGAGGTCCGACTGTTCATGAAGTGGTTTTTCAGTGAAGTCCAGGCGAACTTCAGGAGGTTAATTTGGAAAACCGATGAAGTCATCGGCGTTGCGGTGCTAATTTCTGCCGTTGCCGGGCCGACGCTGCGCATAGGTGCAGTCGCCGGGCCGGCACAGACAGAAACGCTAGATTGTGCGACGGCGGTAGCGGAGGCTGAGACTTACACAAGTCGGAAAACGAGAAAACTTCGTTAACCGGGTCTTGATGCCGGAGATTGGGGACGATGATATCGGAGTATTGCCCTGTGGCTAGGGCAGGAGGTCCGATAATTCGCGTAGCAGTGGATTGCTACCTCGCGAGGCTGTGAGCTTCAGCTTGGCGAGTGTGGTTTGATGGAATTGAGAGATCGGTGGCACGCAGGCCTCCCGATGGATTTGGTTATTTCTAACGTACCAAGGTGCGTCTAGGGCCACACGCAAGGATTTATTTTGGAAAATTTGAAGTTTCTTGATCAGAGTTGGACCAAGAAACCGGTAGTACGTATGGAAGCCGTACAGAACTACTGATCTGACAAGGATTTTGTAGATCATGACTTTGATTTTTGGAGCGAGGTTGCTCGTTCTGCATGAGAGCGGGTACAGCATTTTGATGATGCCGCAACCCTTGCAGATGGCTTGCTGGATTTGACTGGACCAAGAGAGATGTCGGTCGAAATGAAGACCTAAGTAGGTTGCTTTTTGCAACCATGGAATCGGAACTTTGTCCACCAGTAGCCTGTATTCTCTGATGAAGCGTTTATTAGTGAAGATGATCGCCTGAGTCTTTTTCGGATTGACTTGCAGGCGCCAGAATTTGAGCCAGTGGATAGCTGCATTAAGTTGCTTCTGGAGTTTGTTGTGAATCACAGAAGTCTGAGGAGACGCTACAAAGTAAGCTGTGTCGTCCGCGAAGAATGCGGATTTCACATCTTGTGAGCGTGGAATACCGGCCAAGTAGATATTGAACAAGGCCGGTGCCAGGGGGGAACCTTGCGGGACGCCCGCTTTTATTTGTTTTCTCGTGGAGACGGAAGAGTTTATTCGAACTTGGAAGGTTCTGTCTTCCAGGAATGAACGGATTAACAAGGTCAGATCTCGGGGAAATCCGAGAGAGATGGTTTTGTAGATGAGACCATCATGCCAGACTTTGTCGAAGGCTTTGGACAGGTCGAGAAGAACTGCTCCGAGATGCCATTTTTTCTCGAGAGCTGAATGGACTTTGCTGGCCAACCTGGCCGCTTGGTGAATGGATGAAAGACCTTTCCTGAACCCGAATTGTTCATCTGGAATGATCTTTTTGGAGTCGGTGAAGCTGTTGAGGGCTTCGAGGATGGTTTTTTCAGCGATTTTGGAGAGAGCGCTGAGGAGACTGATCGGCCTGTAGTCGGCCGGGCTCGGACTGTTGCATTTTTTGGGTATCACGGCAAGAATGGCGTGCTTCCATGAGCTTGGATAATGTTGGAGGCGCAGAATGGAGTTCACGATGTTTGTGATCTCCGCGATCTGCTTGCTCGGAAGTTTCTGAAGTTGCCTGGCCGTGATACCGTCAAAGCCGGGGGTTTTTCTGGGGGCGAAGCTTTTGATTATTGCTGTGATTGAACGGGGGGAAGCGAGATGATTTTGCAGGAAGGAGATTTGCGGGAAGATAGGTAGCTGGGCCGAAACCCTGCTGACCTCCGCATCGAAATTTGGATCTGCTTCGGGATGACGTTGACAGGTCATCTGAAGCTTGAAGGACTCAGCCAGAAGTTCGGCTTTGTCCACATCGGAGACGGCGACAGCGCCATCTGCATCCGATTTTAGCGGTGGAATAATCCTCCTGGATTTTCCCGCTAAAGACCTCGCCAGACGCCAGATCTGCCTGGAGTTCGATGAGTCCAGAGAGGAGAGCAGGTTACCCCACTTTACTTCTCTGAAAGACTTCATCGCTTGCCTGGCTTCTCTGGTCGCCTGGTTTGCCCGCCTTTTATCCTCGGGATCGAGGGTGGATCTGGCCCTTCTCAACAGGCGATTTCTCGCTCGGAGAAGGTTTTTCAGATCCAGCGGGAGGTCTGTGGTTAGCCTGGACTGGTTGGCTGGCCGTGGCTCCGAAGCGCTGTTGTAGGCCTGCTGAATGTCCTTGGACAGCTTGCTGACTGCAAGCTCGAGTTGCCTGGGGTCGTTGATCGTCGGTATGGGATCTGTAAGATGAAGAAGATTATTATATTTTGCCCAATCCGTGATTTTAATTGGGGGCCTGAAGGGGGCGTCCAGCAGGTGGTTGTCACCCATCTCGAGCAGGACTGGCAGGTGGTCGGAGTCCAGCTCGTGGATAACTCTCGTAGCTGTGGCTCTTCTGGAGTCTTTCACCAGAAAGAAGTCGATGACGGATCCGGTGTGCTGAGGAACTCCGGCGGCGTAGTGTGTTGGTTCGTCTGGATAAGCGATGTTGAATCCCCAGGTGTCGCAGATGTTTTTGAGTTCGCGTCCACGAGTGTTTGTGGACTGGCAGCCCCAATCTTCGTGGTGTGCATTGAAGTCTCCGCCGATGATTTTGGCGGAGGTTCCCTGCGCCAACTTTTCGTAGTCGTCTGGAGCGATGGTGTCCTGATTTCGCTGGTAGACTGAAGCGAGAATCAGGTTGCTTTGGTCTTCGAGCTCAATGGCGATTTGGGTGATTTCCAGACTGACCATGGCCGGAGGGAGCAATTCATGGTGGCGGATGCTGCTCTTTATCAGGATCGCAGTGCCGCCGCCTGGGCCGGTTTTTCTATCGTTCCGATAGATGGTGTAGTTGGGGATGCTGAATCTAGAGGAGGCTTTTAGGAACGTCTCCTGAAGGAGGGCGACGTCGATGTTGTAGGACGTCAGTGTGTCGGCAAGATCCTCCTTCTTGTCGCGCACTGAACTAGCGTTCCATGAGATTATCTTCAGCGTCCTGGGTCTAGTGGCCATTGCTGGGTTGCAGTGCATGGAGGAAATGAGTCATCAAGTCACTCATCTGCTTGTGTTGTTGTTCAAGCAGCTGCTTGAACATTTGTTGGAATGAGTTGAGGTCGACTGCCGGGGGAGCCGAGTTCATCTTCTGTGTTCCCCATACGTGAGTCGGTGGGGGGATCTTTGCGGGGGTCTTCTTTGGCGGCGGTGGTTGTTGATGGGTGGCCTCTGATGTGACTTGTTGGCCTTTGGTCGGGCGACGTGGACACCCGGAGTAGTTTGCAGTGTGTGCCCCCTGGCAGTTACTGCATTTGGCTGGAGTTTTCTTGCTTTTTTGACAATCTTTGGTGTTGTGCTGACCGGCACACTTCACGCAGATGGATGGTGCGTGGCATTGTTTCGCTGTGTGCCCGTACAGTTGGCAGTTAAAGCACTGCACGGGTTTTCCATTGGATTTCTGGGCTTCAACCCTGATTGATTGCCTCATGAATCTTGTAATATTGAAGATTTCGTGCTGCTCTCTGGGCACGACAACCTGTACGATTGCTATGGGGATAGGTTTCTTTCTCCTGTCCTTGGCTGGTCTTGTCCATCTTTCGACGTGGATGGGGGTGAAATTTAGTTTCGCCAGCTCGGCGCGGATTTCGTCGTTTCCGATGGTTTCAACTATGCCGCGGAGTAACACTCGGAGGCCTCTTTCTTCTGGCGCGCAGAAGGTGTGGTACGGGTAATTTTTTGTGTCGAATAGTTTGGATATTTTCCTATAATCCGACTCTGCTTTGGGGTGGAATGCAACCCCCTCTGGTTTGTTTGTGATGTGGTACTGCACACCGTCTCTTTCCAATAGACTGGCAGCTTCAGAGTAATCGCCCTTGCTCCGCAGGACGATTGGTCTTGACTTAAATCTTTTTCCGCCGTTTGGCTGGTCGGCGGATACGGACGCGGGAGGCACGGCTGGACGAGCGAATTGCTCGGGGCCGGGATTGTTTCTCTTCGCGGGCGCGGAATTACTCACTGACACTTCACTCGCGGCACTGGTTGACGGCGCGGGGTCGGAATCGTTTTTAGACGCGGATGCGGCACTAGTACGCGGCGCGTCGGTATCGGACGGGGATGGAGCGTAGGTGTTTCCACTGGCACCTGCTGCTGAAGGTTTTTTCGTCGGTGGATTGTTGGCCGGCGATGGTTGGCTTGTTTTCCTCTTCTTCGAGGAACTGTGCCTGACAGTGGTGAAACCAATGTCGTCGGCACTTTTGTCTAAGGGCGAGAGCGTGCAATCCATCGCTGCGGACGAGGCTGCTGAATTGCTGCGGCTGCGGCTTTCCGTTTGCGGGGCTTGGCTTGAGGTGGACCGGCTGCGGCTGGTGTCCTCGGCGGGCTGGTTTTGTTTCCTTGTTTCCATTATTATTGCATTCAGTTTGGCGTTTTCTTCCTTCAGGTGCATGATCATGGCTTTTTGTTCCGAGAATTCTTTCATCAGCTGGTTGTGCTCTTCGACGGTAAACGTAACTTTTACGTTTACATCGGAGGGTTCGGCGGCGTCGGGTTGTCTCGCCATGGTGGCGTCTGGCTGTGACGACATGGCAGCTGTTGTCGGCAGTCTTTGGCTTGTCGGCTACCTGACTGTGGAAACGGGTCCCCACATCGGTGCCGGCGGCGTCGGACTGGCTAGACTCTGCGGCGATGTCTCGGTAGGCAGGTAGTTTTCGTTCGACCGTGCGAACACTGTACAAACGACAGGTAGAAAATACAGATCGGTTATCTTAGAGATGTTGTCTCTTCGATGACTCGGACTGAACTGTGAAGGCGATACTTTCTCGGCATCGACCTTATAGTTGGCGGCGATATACTTCTTGATCGCTCTCAACGACGAACCTCCCCTTTCTTTCAGACCCTTAATGGCGTTGGTTACCATTTCGGCGGTGGGTGGATGCGTAGCTTTGGCTTTGGGATTTTTTCTTTTTGCAGTTTTTTCTTTTTTCGATGAAATCGTCGCCGATGCCGCCGTTGTTGCTGCTGTAGGTGCAGATGAAGCCCCTGAACCACCGCTACCCGTTCCTAACTGATTAGATGGAGACGTGGCTTGACCGCCGACTTCTGCATCTGCCATTTCTCGTTGTCGTCGTCAAAGATTGATAAAATATAACAGACAAATCTTTAGTCTCACGATGAAGTGCGGTACCGTAACGATGCTCGCGCGACAATTACGTTTTACTAAATGATTTTTTTGTACCTACAGATGGCCTATCTTACCCGAAGGGGCGAACGGAGGACTGAACGTCTACGCGTAGACACTGCTCCGTTTTCCGGCTTAGCCGAGACCTTTAACGAGGTTGGAACATTTTTTTAATTTTGTATTTTTCGTTAAAAAATGCCATATTCCAGATTACAAAATTCATTCAGACTCGTTGTCATTACCTTCAGGATACAGCAGCTGTTCGGTTCGTGTCGATCTGTCGACAAGATCAAATTAAAAGATCCACGACAAACCTACGATTTCGACATTTCAAGAGAAACATTTTATGTGCTTCGATTATTTCGGATAAATATGGGATAAATAAGATATAGCCCCGTCGATGCCAATACCTCCAATATATCACCGGTCGATTAAGTACACGGATTCGTAGAGCAATAGATAACCTTACTGGAAAAAAAAAACTATTTTCGGCGACCTGCCATCGATCTTCTCTCCCATCGAAGGGAATCTAGTCTCGTTCTTATCCTTCGTCTTGGCCACCACCTTGCTAACTATCGTACCGTTATAATACATTTCAATATGATTATTATTGGCGGATAAGATAGGATCAATTATCAAACGTACTGGAGATCGAACGAACATTTAAAAGAAAGACATATCCGTAATCGCAACGATTGGAGAAGTTAGGCTAGAAAGTTCTCTCGATGGCGATTCTTGGGCGAAAACGGCGTCCGTACTTATCAGTAGCTACATGAATTATTCGATCCGATCATTTCGATTAAATACGTAAAAATAAACGTATGTGAACCAAGTCCAGTCGTATTCTCACCGATGTCACCTCAATTAATTTTAAGCACGTTTATTGTAACGACTCTCCACCGATTAACGGGAGATATTCCACCTTGGTTGTCCGTAATCTCCATGTCTGTCTATGTTATTTATATATTTTTTTTTTAATTGTCGTTTTATGGACTCTCGGGCAATTAACGAAGTGAATTCCACTTTCGTTATCGACAATGTTCTCTCTCTATTTTTTTTTTATAATTTAGAATGTTATTTTGTGGTCCTGAAAAGAACCGTTTTTTTTTTTTGTGTCTGGATTTCGTTTTTTAGATATTTTAAAACGTCAAATAATTTATCTGCAACTTAACCGCCGAAACCGTAGAGAGTACGTCCTTGACGTTTCAAGGCATACACCACATCCATGGCGGTGACCGTTTTCCTCTTGGCGTGTTCCGTATATGTTACGGCATCCCTGATAACGTTCTCGAGGAACACTTTCAATACACCTCTGGTTTCTTCGTATATCAAACCCGATATACGTTTGACGCCACCACGTCGGGCTAATCTTCGAATGGCGGGTTTGGTGATGCCTTGAATATTATCACGTAGCACTTTACGATGACGTTTGGCGCCTCCTTTTCCCAAACCCTTTCCGCCTTTGCCTCTTCCGGTCATTTTTTTTTTTCTCAAATACTTGTTAGTCAAACGGTCTTCGCGTCGAATCAACGAAACACATTTAATTTCTTAAACTTATATATGGGTTTCCGGGGAGGCCCCGCCCATCGTTCGTTACCGGGCCAATGGCCTGCAACGTAGGAGAGGGTATAACAAATTCGAGATCTTTTTTTAATTGTCATTCGGCTGGTGCGTGTCGTTGTCGACCTCTGTGATTTAACCGTTGTGTTCTTATACGTCCGTCTGTAATTGTAATAGTCCGAGAAGAGATGGCCCGTACGAAGCAAACCGCACGCAAATCGACCGGTGGCAAAGCTCCTAGAAAACAATTGGCGACCAAGGCGGCAAGAAAGAGTGCCCCCGCAACCGGCGGGGTGAAGAAACCTCACCGTTACAGGCCAGGTACCGTCGCCCTGCGAGAAATCCGTCGTTACCAGAAGAGCACCGAACTGTTGATCAGAAAATTACCCTTCCAACGTTTGGTACGTGAGATCGCACAAGATTTCAAAACGGATTTACGCTTCCAGAGTTCTGCAGTCATGGCTTTACAAGAAGCTAGCGAAGCCTATCTGGTCGGTCTTTTCGAAGATACAAATCTGTGTGCCATTCATGCCAAACGTGTCACCATCATGCCCAAAGACATCCAGCTGGCCAGGCGTATTCGAGGCGAACGTGCCTAAAATATATTTTATATAAATCCGTACATATATATATATATATATATATATATATATATATATATATATATATATATATATATATATATATATATATATGCGTATTTTATATATAGCAAAAAACCGGTTCTTTTCAGAACCAACAAAATGAGTATGTACAAATAATAAAGGGAAAATACATCGTGCATGAATGCCCGTTGTTTCGATTCGTTATACCAAACGATGCGTAAACCAATGGCGAAACATTTAAGCTTGGAGTATTTTTTTTTTTTTCATTCCAAATAATTATCACGTCAGTCTTTTACCTTAATACATGTTTTTTCTCGCTCGAAATAACTATTGCGCCAGTGTTTCTCTCGTTAGTAATACTTATTATAAAGGGTAGAAGTAAATTTCACCATTTTCTCTAATATGGCGAAGGCGAACGTTTGTACCCTAAGGTCGGACCAAGCCTCCTTAAAAGAAAATGTAGGTAGGGGGATTGCATTCAGCAATAGAGGGGTCTCAATGTGATCGAAAAATATGGCGGTCGAACACATAATGGAGGTAGCGACGGTTTTTTTTTTTTTTTTTTTTTTAACTTTTGGGTATTATAGAGGGTCGCGACACTGAAAATGATTGAGAAACGATGACCTCTTTAAGTCATGTTAGATTTATTATTTTCTCGGAGTCGGTTACAGATCTATATATATATATTTTTTTTTTTTTACGTTCATTTGTGGCTCTGAAAAGAGCCGTTTTTGTTTCTTTCATTCGAAATAATTTTCACGTATTTACTTGGAACTGGTGTATTTGGTGACGGCTTTGGTACCTTCACTAACGGCGTGTTTGGCTAATTCTCCAGGTAAAAGTAATCTGACCGCCGTTTGAATTTCTCTACTTGTTATTGTCGATCTCTTGTTATAGTGGGCCAAACGCGAAGCTTCGGCGGCAATCCTTTCGAAAATGTCATTAACGAAAGAATTCATGATCGACATGGCCTTGCTGGAAATTCCCGTATCCGGATGTACTTGTTTCAACACTTTGTAAATGTAAATGGCGTAACTCTCCTTCCTCCTACGCTTCTTCTTTTTATCAGTTTTTGAGATGTTTTTTTGTGCCTTTCCGGCTTTCTTGGCCGCTTTACCGCTGGTTTTTGGTGGCATTATTGACAAACTCGTCGAATTAACGTACGTATACTACAAGCTCGTAAGGTGAACTGGTTTCAGCACTGTCCTAGGGCACCGTATTTGTGACAGAGCGTACGAATAAGTTACGCTCCGCCCATTGAACAGAGATTCGTGTTCGTGCGTTTCTATTGGTCTCCTGATATATAATATCATGAAGCGAACCTTGACCAAAAAAATACAGTATCTCATCTGACTGTGCGACGGCAATCCCGTCGTGCGAATCTGATCTATTACAGTTAAAGAATAAATAAAATTAATAAATATGTCCGGACGCGGAAAAGGAGGCAAAGTTAAAGGAAAGGCCAAGTCGCGTTCGAATCGTGCCGGATTGCAGTTTCCGGTCGGCCGTATTCACAGATTGTTGAGGAAAGGAAATTACGCGGAACGCGTAGGTGCAGGAGCACCGGTATATTTGGCCGCGGTAATGGAGTATCTTGCCGCCGAAGTATTGGAATTGGCCGGAAACGCCGCCAGAGATAACAAGAAGACCAGGATTATCCCACGACATTTGCAGCTCGCCATCAGAAATGACGAAGAATTAAACAAACTTTTGTCAGGCGTTACCATCGCCCAAGGTGGTGTTTTACC
>JARFXV010002478.1:27500-29943 GCA_031761425.1 Cosmopolites sordidus
CCCCTGACTTCGTCCTGACCAGGCATAGTTCACCATCTTTCGGGGTCCCAGCGTGTACGCTCTTGGTGCGCCTCTTCTCGCGATGAGAACGAGACGCCCCGGGAATGCGAAGCGACAACTTTTAAGGGTTGATCGCCCATCTTCCCTAGATTCGTGCGAGACGAACTTTCACTTTCATTGCGCCTTTAGGTTTAGTGATTCCCAATGACTCGCGCACATGCTAGACTCCTTGGTCCGTGTTTCAAGACGGGTCCTGAAAGTACCCAAAGCTATAGCGTCGCAGATCGGTCTACGGTCAGATGACTAGGTCTGTTCGAGAACTTCGAGGCCAACAGTCACCAGAGGTCGGAACCGGCACCAGGTCCGATGGCCGACTACATCTGGCGCGCTTGCCCCGAGTCGAACGCTCCTCTCTCGTAAAAGGGGGTAGCGACCCTAAACCTTTCGTATACCGTCGAGCGAGTCGATCGGGTTGAGACGACACGAGGGTCCGTAAATATGCGCGGCCGAAACCGTATTTACGGGCTCCACCCCGAGCCTTAGATCGACGCCCAACGGATCGCGACGTCCTACCAGGAGAAAAGTGCACGCGTTCGTCGCCGGATCGACGAACGACGAAAGGTGCGAGAGACACGTCCGAAAACGTCTCTCCCGTCACGCGATCGTCGGCCGCCGACGACGAGCCGCGAATGAATTTCTCCCTTCGACCTTTCGGGTTTCTCAGGTTTACCCCTAAACGGTTTCACGTACTCTTGAACTCTCTCTTCAAAGTGCTTTTCAACTTTCCCTCACGGTACTTGTTCGCTATCGGTCTCGTGGTCATATTTAGCCTTAGATGGAGTTTACCACCCACTTAGGGCTGCACTCTCAAGCAACCCGACTCTAAGGAGAGATCCTCCCGCCGTCAGCGATGGTCACTACGGGCCTGGCACCCTCTGTGGGCTGTGGCCCCGTTCAAGAAGGACTTGGACGCATCGCGTAACTTCGAGATGATGGACCCTCCCGAACACCACATTTCCCGGCACCCGGTGTCGGCCGCGGGATTCGGTGCTGGGCTCTTCCCTGTTCGCTCGCAGCTACTAGGGGAATCCTGGTTAGTTTCTTTTCCTCCGCTTAGTAATATGCTTAAATTCGGCGGGTAGTCTCACCTGCTCTGAGGTCGATATATATATATATATAAATATAATAATGGTAAATAAAGCTGCGCCCGCCGCGTGTATATAAGTAGTAGCCTCGACATCGTATAACAAACGATCAGACGTCGCATATCCTTTAATTAAAGAATATATATTATCGGACACGACGACCGAAAACGATGCGATGCGACACGCACGGCACACTTTCGCTTAATTCGCATGAAAACGGCGAATTAAGATCGTCCTTACGTTTTAAGACGTCGCGCCCACCTGCCACGCGTTCGCGAAGGCGAATCGACGGCAACAGGTGCTCGCGTCACGACGTCCAACACGCTCCGTCGTCATTATCCGAATCAACGCGACAGACAGATGGTACATCGTCGTCGTCGTCGTCATTTTCGGACAAAACCGAGCAGTCTTTAAATAAGGTACGACCCTCAGCCAGGAGTGGTCCGGGAATGGAATCCCAGGACCGCAATGTGCGTTCGAAGTGTCGATGTTCATGTGTCCTGCAGTTCACAAGTTGACGCGCAATTAGCTGCGTTCTTCATCGACCCACGAGCCAAGTGATCCACCGTTTAGGGTAATCTTTTTTATCGATTCATTTAACGAGAAGGAAACTATCGCCACGACGATGACGACGACCAAGGCGAACCTCGTCTTCGCGGCGTGGCAGTAATGGTCCGACTCGTTTGTGATGCGAGAAATAAAATACTTCTCCGTATCGGTGACGTTCATTTTAAGAAATGTAAATGGCAAGATTCCGAAATTTTTAAACGAAACGTTGAAATATTATCCACCGTCGACATCGTTGTCGTCGTCGTCGTCGACAAACAACTAATACAAACGAACGGTGTTTTATATTACGTTTCTCTCGTCACGGTAACGGTCGTCGTCGTCGTCGTCAGTCGACAGCGTCGACGACAAAAACCGCAACGAATGTTTAAAAATCATAACGGAATCGATTATGATGAAGATATGGTTAATGGTCCATATCATACACATCACACAGAAACGACCACGACAACCACAACGACGTTACAGACAGATCACGTGTGCGTGCGTGTGCGTTAAATGTGAAAACTTAAAGATCGTACGGGCGCATATCGTTTAAATACCGTCGGGAAGGAAAATCCACGAGGATTTTTTATCCCTTAGATTTTTCGTACTCTGGCTGACTCGCTCACTCACTCACTCACTCACTCACTCACTCACTTTCCAGATAGATAGTGAGTGGGCGAGTGAGCGAGCGAGCTAGCTAGCTAGCTAGCGTAGAAACATAAATCTAGGTACCCGATACAAATTCT